>JAAGAY010002136.1:0-19201 GCA_011801015.1 Ardeotis arabs
TTTTTTTTTTTTTTTATGAAGCAAACCCTCTCTGGTGAACTAATTAACTGTATAGTATACCATTAATACACTCTTTATGCTACAATTCCATTTATATTTTAATAAGGACTTTTGCTGGAAAAGATTTTGTCTAGATCTCTCTTTCCTATATAGTGAAAGTATGAATTGCTTTGAATGTTAAAATATTATTGTTACATGGTAAGACTATCCCACTTTAGCTGTTTGAAATAGGAGATAACGGTGGCAGACACTCATGTTTTAGCAAATATTGCTACTTTCAGCCCAACTTTAAAGTGAATTTCTGTTACAAAAACTGATTCTAAAATATCACTATCTTTTCTAACGTATCAGGTACATTTGCATGTGCATGTATCCTTTGTGTTAAGAGCTGTATCTGTTTCTTTGGTATTGTTTTCTTCTTCAGCTGCAGATCAGGGATGTTTAAATGTAATACTCGGAGTTTGAAAAATGGGCAGATATTGTAGCTGGAAATGTTATCAAACATATTTATATCAGTGTTCCTTAGTTTCATGCCTATTTTAATATCTGAATTGATGTAATAGAACATTTATCACAGGAAAAAAATCAACAGGTTTTAGCTGAGTGAGTTCATAACTATCTTTGTGGTTCTGTAGAGGTCAAATTGTAGCACTCTGACATATTACACATTTCATTACTCAAAAATTTTGTTAGGAGGCTTATTATTGATGTCAGCTAGCTGTGGTGGTTGAATGCTTTTCCTAGCTGGACCACTAAGTTGCCAGAAAGCTTCTTCATCTTGGTTTCTAAGTTTCATCTTTGTTTCTAAACCCACCATTTGAGAATGGTGGGTTTAAATTGGCATAGATATAAGCTGAGCAGGGGAAGGGAAAGCCAGTGCTACTACGGGAGGAGATAAGAAAAGCCTAGCTTGCATCTAGTGGAATAAAGATGGAGAAAATCTACGTTTAATTCTCTGAATTGATCAGTGCACCAAATACTGAGCAATGAAAATTCCTTAATCAAAAGGAGAAACTTAGGACATAAATGGACATAAATTGAGTGTTAATAAATTTTAAGCTGGAAATTAGCAGAAGTTTTCTAATGAGGAAAGGAATATGGTGGTGAAACAAGAATAATAATTGTGGAAAAGTGAATTAAGTTTGAATATCTGACATGATTTCTACAATTTCATTGGAATGGTTTCTGATATACCTTTTGTGTTTTGAGTGTCTGCAATTATAGGATTTGCTGAGCAGGTCCTCTGTCTTTCCTGAACTTGTGCAGAACATAGCACAGTAGGATACAAGTCTCTCTGGAGACTTTGAGGTCCTGCAAATATGAATGTGGGCAGAATCCCAATTATATATTCCATTCCAGTAGTGAATCAAACACATCTTCTATCTTCTTTTATAGAGACTTATGTATAACATATAGAAACAAATTTAGCAATAAATATCAAATAGCATGAAAAAATCACTACGAAGGCACAAAATGTCATGGAGAGAATATTCAGCTGAATGAATGGATGAGCAAAATTTTGCTGGTGATTGAGAGATTTAGATTATGAAGTTGCAAATAAAGTTTTCAAGGAGTCCTATTCCATTGCTTAGGCAGTGGTTAATTGTTTTTTTTTTCTCAAAGCAACAAATTTACCGGCTGGATTTATCTGAGTATTGATGTGGCTTCTTGCAAAGGAAGTTTATCTTAGGTAAGATAAATAGCACAGACTAAAAATGGACTTTTCTTAAATGTAATATTTCAATAATTTAAAAATGATTGTGTATTTCCTCGTGTGGGGACAGGCAGGAGCATGGACTGTGATGAGGCTTATTGATTGCTGCAGGAGTGAGTACTTCCTAAACAACACTGTATCAGTGAAATAAAAAATTCATCAAAAATGTTCAGAATTTGTAAAGAAAAATAGATTTCTCCTAGTCAAAATATTAGCAAGTTCTGTCATTTTGAAAAATGGCACAGGCATACACAAGCATGACTTCAACACAAGCATTTGGAATATTATAGCTTGCTCTAGTTACAGTGCTACATAGCAGTGATACTGACATAATGTATTACTGAATAGTTAAGCATTCCCAATTACTTTCTGTCACAAGTCCTTTCATTTAACTAAAAGCATAAAAAAGATCCAAAGATAAAAAAAGAAGTCTTTCCCTAAGTCTACAGCCTCTCTCACTTCTTGTGCTTTTCTTTTTAAATACTTAGTTTTTGGCAACCATATACCTTAAACAGGTAGCAAATTAAATGACTTGAAATCCTGGGCCAGCTGAGAACACGATTTTGTTTCAAATTCAGCTGATTCCCTTTTGTGTTTCATTCTTTTCTCTTACCTTAGTCTCCTTCCATTTGGCTTTCAGCTTCTCCTTTTTAATTTTTTCCTACTGACTGGACTGGTGGCTTTGGTGCATATTTATTTTTTTTTCCTTTGGTGTTATGCTTGGTCTCCTGGCCATACAATTTAGTATTTTTAATCTTAATCGCTGTTCCTTTTGACATCAGTCTACTCTGTTCTTTATTTAATCTTTTATAAGTTTCCTGATAGCTTCTCTTTTGCTGCTATCTCCTGAAATCCTGCAGGATTTTCCTTTTTTGGGCTGATTTGTGATATCTTAACACGGATGAGTATTATTTTCCAAGTGAATAGTTTCATTCAGTGCAAACTGCAGTTTTAGTTAACCTGAAACCTTTGTGACTGTTGTAAAAATGGGTGAACAATTTTGGACCTTTAAAATAAAAATTGGTTCCACAATGACATTTGCTAAAATATGTCCAAAATATTTCTCAGTCTGGATTCATCGGGGATGTAGCAGCATTTGTAAAAGCATAATGGAGGAGGTTGCTGATCTTTTTCAGAAGCTTGTTGCAGTCACACAATTTACTTCCATGTCTAAGGTAGATAAACAATAAACAAAGAGAATTTTGAATGGATTTTTCCTGTTCTTTCCTGCTCAAACTGTTCCATGTTAATAACTATATTCTTATACTCCAGGACATAATGTGAGAATGATCTTCTGTGCAGTCAGGAAGACCAGGGTTCCAGTTCCTATTCCAATGATTATTTAAGTAGATGTCATAAAGCGAAACAGTTTAAATGGAAACGGAGACAAGTCTGCATCTGAATAACTTACATTTTAAAGTTTGGGGAAATGCTCTGAAGGTGCACAGAGGTCTCTTCTCTGGAAGTTTTAGATACAGCTCTTAGGTGTGCAGGTGTATCTCTTTGTTCATCTAGCCCTCCACTTCAACCAAAAAAGTTTAAAATATAATGAAATAATTTTGGTTTAAACTTATGAAAACATGATTTCCAATGCAAAGTATTATATCAAATCTTACTTTTGGCTTTGCCCAAAACACATTTTCATTACTTTGGCTGTTGAACTGAAAAGATCAGTCATCCATTGAGCCATAATCTAGACCAAAAAAGATCAGAACAGTCATCATCTTTGTCAAGTTCTTCAAGTGGTGTGTCAGCAGCAGCTCTGTTGCTTTCATTAGAGCTTTAGCCATGTACTATATCAAAATCAGGCATTTGGAAAGATAATTAATCTCCTTGAACAACAGCAGCTGGCTAGCAATTGACTTTTAAATCTTTACCTGAGTCTAATATCTTGGCTGAGAGATCCCAGTGCAGCCAGTAAATCTAACCAGATAATTTGTTTAGTGGATAATTTCTTATTTTTCAGAGAGAACAACTTTGGAAAGCTTGACATTGTTATTAAACTATGCTACAATATTCTCCTTTCTCCTATCATGGATATACAAAACCACTTTCTATAAAATACAAATTATTTTTAATTTTTTTTTCCCCATTGAAAAAAAGAAGAAAGAAAAAAGATTTATTCACAGAACTTGGAGTTCCTGGATTTTTTAGCTTGTTGTTGATGGCATAAGCTGTAAACTATCAAGCTATGTTCATGGGTCAGTGAGCACTTCATGACTGGAGATGTATGAAAGTCTGCTGAGAGAGCACATCACACCCTGCTCTCATTCTAACATCATTCAGTTGTTTTTGAGAGGTGAGAGATTTCTATTTCCCTTACCATCCCTTTTATTATTTTGAACACCAGCTTTATGAACATCCTTTTTCCCCCACCCTTTGTCCTTGTTCTTTTTTTTTATTTTCAAGAATAGGTGACTGTGTGGAAGGAAAAATACAAAAAATATTATCGTGACAGGATGTTGATACAGACAGTAGTTTAGATAGTGAGTTGCTGTCACTGTTCTCTGCTCCTGTCTCCAAATTCAAGCAATGTTTTAAATATTTTATACGTTTTGTATTTTTAAATAAGAAAGGGAAAGATTCCCTTGTGCACGTGCTGAGAGACTGTAAATTAACAGAAATTATATTCATAGGTTAGCCAGAGATTTTATACAGAAAACATCTCCTTGTCCCAAAATCTTGACAATATTCTTTTAGAGATCTTGTTTCATTGTTGTATACTTTAATAGTGGTACATTGTACAAATAACTGTATCCATTTTACCTGGGATATAGGATTGTATGAGCCTCTCTCTTCCTCAGCAAAGCTCAGGGAATTTCTCACTGCCAGCACTGTGATAGAGATACCTTTGTTTATGCAGTCAAGTAGATTGAAATAACTGCCTGTATTCTGATATATTTATTTTGATAACCGGAATGTCCGATCATATTTGGATCATTTTATGTCTCATGGCATCCTCATAATATACACTCTAGATGCTTGATTTTTCTGGCCACGAAACAGTACTAATTGATGTTGGTTGTTTTCAGTTGTACCATTTGGACAACTACAGAAAATAAGTTTTTCTTTTTCGGTTATGCTTAATATATTCCTGAACTACACAGGATTATGTTAATTATCTCTATAAAAGTCAAATTTACCAGTGTTCTCAAAAGTAAAATACAGAACAGTTGGTACTGTTAGTGTAATGATGGACTTTTACTAAGACATACATCAATCACAAAAGCAATTTGTGAGCCACATTTAATACTTAGTGTCAGATGAGCAAAGTGCTAAACACTCACCATTTTCTGTGTTAATTGTAAAAAGTTGATGTTCTTATAAATTCTTTTAGTGAAAAAGCAAATCAAGGAAAGCAGACTTTGTGGTGGGCGGGTGACACAAAGTCTGAGTCAGATTAACTCAGTTGTATGTGACTGATTCACTACCATTAAAAACTTGCAGATCGTGTATTTTAAAACCAGTGTGAGCCTCATTCTCCATATTGGAATCTTATTACATTTTACATATTTGCTTAGCTATTGCTGTTAATTTAGTTAGACTGACTCTGCTTTACACAAGAAGAATTATGAGAGGAGATCCTGTTTAGAAGACCTTGTAGAGTGAAGTACAGCTAACTGATGAAAGTTATACGTTAGTAAATAATCTTAAACTAATTATCTATCACCATACACATGGCAATTATTTGATAGAATAGACTGTGTTCATTGTCAGCTAAGTCCATACACAGATGGAATGATACAGAATTTTTAGCCTTAGTGTTTACTTTTAATTCTGAATAGTTATGCCTCTAAATAAAATAGATCTGAAATACTCTGTAGAGTTTTTTAATATTCTGAATGGCAGTATCGTCTTCTAATTGATGCCTCTGGTAACATCTGATTCTACATAAAGTAAGCTAACTTAAAAATTGCTCAAACATCTGCTTTGTCATCATGTAACTGACAGTTTCTGCTGAAACATCTGTTGCCATGTTGCTAAGTTTCCCTTTTTAATTATTTATGTCCAATCTTTCTTCACAGACAGAAGTTGTCAAATTACAGAAACACAGAAGTAGTATACTGAATAATTGGCAAGATAATACATTTTTGTATTTTCATTTTATTATGGATGTTTTTATCCTGTACATTCATTCTTCTTTCTTCTTGCAAGTTCCATGTTCACCTTCAGCTCATTCCCAGCCTTCCCTTCTTTCCTCTTTTCAGTGGGGAGCCCATTTCAGCAACTGGAATTTCTTTCAATTCTCCTTGCCTTAAGAGGGTTTTGGATCAAAGCTCCATACAAGGCCTAACTATTATTTCTTAAAAAAACCAGCTGAATTGATAAACTGAATTTGAGTATCACATTTAAAATATCCCAGGCAGGTATAGTTCAATACCTGAAATGATGCATTTAAGCGCTACTCTCCTGCACACTCTGTTCTGTATTGTAAATATTTTACTTTCATGGATACAGATGATAGTGTCACATCTACATATTCAGCTCTCATTCTGGATAATATTTTGTAAGCTAATTTGATTTAGGTCTAATCTCTAGGCAAGATCCAACTGATAAAGTAT
The DNA here is from genome assembly GCA_011801015.1 of Ardeotis arabs. NCBI lineage: Eukaryota > Metazoa > Chordata > Aves > Otidiformes > Otididae > Ardeotis > Ardeotis arabs. The sequence continues at coordinate 6,277 of JAAGAY010002136.1, forward strand.
CTTAAAGGAAAGATTTCTGCTGACTTTGGCCTTTTTCGTCAAATCCCTGAACTTTTGATAGCTGCAACATTGATTCAGTGTAACTGTAGATTTTTAATGTAGCAAAAGCACTTGGAGCACTATGAAATTTGCTGTGAAGTTAATTCTCACAGTTTTTACTTTAAGATTTGACAGTTTGTTGAAATCTATATATTTAACAAAGTCATTTGGATTGTAACAAATATTTTGAATTTAAGTAAGGTGTAAAAGAGTTGTTTTAAAAGTCTACCATTTGTTTAGGAAAGAGGAAAAGTAGAAAGAGGTATTGCCCTCTGTGCTGATTGCTCTAAGTTGCAGGAAGAGGGGAAGTTTCCTTTCTTTGGAGAAAGGATGAGGAAAAAAAAAAAAGAAGGCATATTTAGAATTTCTTATGGACCAATATGCAGGTGAGATCAGAGGATGATGCTTCAGACCAATCATCCAAAGCAGAGTTTTGTAGTGATGGAGGACTTCAGTTAGAGAGGTATCTGTTTGGAAAGGAGGCAGCCTGCAGAAAATTTTTGCAAGTTGCTGGTGAGAATTTTCTCATACAGAAGTTGGAGAAACTTTCTAGGCCTTTCTGTGATTGGCTAACTACTAATTTTAGCTTTATTCTTACAATCTCAGGTAAGCAATTAAAATCTATTCTTAGAAAAGGCATGTAGAAGAACCTTAAAATAGTAACTAAAAAAGAACCCACAAAAAAAAAGCCCAATCCAAAGGACTCAAAAAAGACAACTTTTAATATTTAGAAAAACCCCAAACCCATAAATTTAACCTTCTGAGAAACAAATATGTGAGTAAATGGAGTCCAAAATAGCTGATACTTTCTTGAAGTATATTAAGGGTTCTAATTAAAAGTCTTGCACTCCAGAAGAAAGAAAAGGTAGTACACAGCAAGGAAGCTCGGCCAAATTATAAACTATATGCATAAAGTAAGAACACAGAAACAAACCCTGCAAGACTGAGGTACAAGTGGAAACCCAACTATTGGGGTAATGAGTGTTATAGAGGTTCACTGCTAAATTGCAGAGGTATGCTGAGTTTGATAGAGACCTTTCCTAGGACTGGTGCTACTTAATATTTTCATTTACAGCTTGGGTACTGAAAAAGAGAGCCTGTTTATTAAATTCACAGATTATGCCTCCCAGAAGGAGGTATGCTGGAAGGGGGCATTAGAATTCAAGATGACGTTGACAACTTACGGAAATGTCCTAAAATATAGTGAAATTCTTTAAGGTCAACACAAAGTTTCCTGCTAAAGAAAAGATTAATCAATTGTGTAAATGCAGAATAGCTAAGTAGCAGCTCTTCCAAAGTGGATGCAGAAAACAGTGAATCACAAGCTGAACTATGATTAAGGTATTGAAGAAACAGAAAGGAAAAAGCAATACCATATTGGGAAGTGTTAATAAGACTACTGTTCTCAGATATGTGAATTCATCTGCCCACTGCTTTTGCTGTACAGAAAACATCAGTTGCAGAATTGCTTTCAGTTTTAGGCATTGCTAGGCAAGAAAAGCATGATGCTGGGCATACGTGTATGTATATTGTGTGTGTGCCTATTCAAGAGTATGTGTGCTACCTTCCTGCTGGCTGGGTCTGGGGATACGGAGCTGCAGCAGCCTTGTGTCTATTGAGCTACCAGATTTGGCATTTCGTGACAAGTATGTTTGGAGAAATCTCAGAGACAGACAATAAGAATTATGAGAATTGCGAAGAAATTAAAGTTTTCTAGATAAAAAGAGAAGTAGAGGAGGCGACAGTGCTCTTTAGTATGTAAGAGGAAATCCATAGGGGAGGGAAATAATCTGTTGTCCAGATTCAAGCACTTGCAGCAAAGGAAATTAAGATTAAATATTAGGGCAAACTACCTGACTGATAGGAAGGTCAATGCTAGTGTAGTTTGCATGGGTAAGATGTAGAACTTCCATCTATAGAGGTTTTTAAAAAGTAAGTCCTACAGCCTTCAGTGAGGAATGATAGAATCTTTAAGGTTGGAAGAGACCTCCAAGATCATCAAGTCCAATCATCAACCTAACACCACCATGCCTACTAAACCATGTCCTGGGGTGACATATACACACTTTCTTTGAACACCTCCAGGGACAGTGACTCCACCACTTCCTTGGGCAGCCTGTTCCAGTGCCTGATCACTCTTTCTGTAGAGAAATGTTTCCTAATATCCAACCTAAACCTCCCCTGCTGCAACTTGAGGCCATTTCCTCTTGTCCTATCACAAGTTATTTGGGAGAAGAGACCAACATCCGCCTCCCTACAGCCTCCTTTCAGGTAGTTGTAGAGAGCAATGAGTTCTCCCCTCAGCCTCCTTTTCTCTAGACTAAACAATCCCAGTTCCCTGAGCCGCTCCTCAGAAGACTTGTTTTCCAGACCCCTCACCAGCTTCGTTGCCCTTCTCTGGAGGTGCTCCAGCACTTCAATGTCTTTCTTGTACTGAGGGGCCCAAAACTGCACACAGTATTCGAGGTGTGGCTTCACCAGTGTCGAGTACAGGGGCACAATCACTTTCCTGCTCCCGCTGACCACAGTGTTCCTGGTGCAAGCCAGAATGCTGTTGGCCTTCTTGGCCACCTGAGCACACTGCTGGCTCATGCTAGCTTGCATGCTTTGATCTGATTTCCTGTTCAGATTTCTCATTTTATTTTGATTTGACATTGAAAATCTCACATTTTATGATGCCAGATATGTTCCTACTGATAGGAAGTTGAGGGATTTGTCCTGTTGGACCTGTAATGTTCTGAAGCAAGTGGGTGAATAACAAGTCATCTGCAGCAGGAAGGCTCAGCCTCAGATCCGAGTTTTCAGAAGAAGTTTTTGGGGTCATAGTGGGCGCTGACCAAGGCTTGAGTCTAAAAGCGTCTTTTATGGAAAGCTAACAATCAGAACCTGAAAACAAATTTTAAATTTGACTGGTCTTCTGTGTTGACATAGCTTTTTGTAATGTTAGTATAACTAGTTTTGTCTTTTTTTCTATATGTCTTTCCTCAGATGAACATATATTCCTTTGCAAGGTGCCCTTATTCTGTGTGGCTTGGCTTGAAAGAGTAGGCAGATACTTCTTGCTCTTTGATGACAGATATTTAGCAGGCTGAGAGCTATCAAGGAAGGATTCTTCCAACATCATCGGTACTTATCTGTCTCATCTGAGTAGCTGTGTTAGTAGTTCATGGTGCACTGCTATAGCAAGTGGTAATTATTTATTGATTGATTTCACTGCAGAAAGCCTTCCACCTTCATTCTTTGAGATGAAAAACGAATCTTTAAAGCAAAATGTCAGAGAAAATATCTGAATGATAACTCTAGGATAAGCCACAGTAAATGGGTCCTACTTCTAGCAGTGGACAAAGGCTGAGGCAACAGGCTACTGTGAAGCATGTTCCCTCAGTGGACCCCTTTAGAGAGGCAGGGAGCAAAGGTAGTTCTGATTCACATGGGGGACAAGTAGCTGCAGAGCCTTTGCAGGATGAGGGCCAGAAAGCAAAGTGAGGGAGATCCAAGTAAGGAAGAGTGAACAGAGTCGATGTTTGATGATGGGAGAAATGCAGCCCAGAAGCACAGCTGGTCAGAGCTGCAGGAAGGAGAGCTAGGTGTGGGGAGGAAAGGGAGAAATTGCCTAGCCCAGGGCCGGTTGCTGTAGTACCTTGTTACAATGCTGGTAATGCAGTATTGGTGAGTAGTTTCTCTTAACATGTTTTGATGCTGCTGTCAGTCTGGAAAGGCTTTGGTAGTGGCTGCCCATGGGCTGCACCAGCACACCTCATGGAGTTTGCTTCTTTCATGTCTGCTGGACATTTCTGTCACAACAGTCATCACTCCCATTTTCCTTCTGTAAAGGGCCTGAAAATAATGCCTCCTGGAGATAATTTCTGATTTGGCAATAAGGAGAGTGCCTAGAGTCAGTGGTACCTGTAAATGAACAGCCTCTTCTGCAGCCCAGAAGTCGGAGTCTGGTTATAATTGCAAGAAGGAGGCTGGGCTTGAGAGCATGCTGGGCCATACTGAAAACAGTGACAGGATCTGTATGAGACAAAAAGCTTAGACAGGGAGGGAGATGGGAGCCTCCTGAACTGTTACAAGCTGCTGAAGAGCAGAAATTAATTCCACATATGCTCTATGATTTTGTTTCCAATCCCTATCGAGTATATCTGGAGGGGAAAATCACAGTCACATGTAGCCTAAGGCTGTGACATTGTGTGCAAAGTACAAAAGAATGTATGTGTCTCCACTTTCTTGAGAAAAGTTTCCTTTCTGCCATAACAAAAATAACAATATCAGACAACTTACTATTTTGGGAGTATCAAATCTCTGTACTGCTTTGAGAATAGCAATGTAGCCTTGTTGAAATAGTTGGAAGGTGGGCCAGGAAACACGGAAGATTAAGCACACGTCATACTCTAAAGCAACTACAAGAAAGATGCTGCATCTTTTGCTGAGAAGACATTCTGCATACATGTCTTAAAAAACCTATGGATATTAGGGCATCAATACGCTGTTACAGAGGAGTGGCTTTTCAGTTGCTGCCCTATCACAACAGTTCCTCTTAGCAGGTTGTCCTGGTTCCAGCTAGGATAGAGTTAATTTTCACCTGAGCTGGCAGAGGAACTGGAGCTGGTGGCCCCCTGGGAGACACAGCTGGGATGGGTTACTAATTAGCCAACAGCTGGGATAGTTTACCCAAATTAGCCAATTCCAAACCATGTGACATCATACTCAGTATATAAGTGAGGAGGGTGTTGAAGGGAGGCTTTTGCTACTCAGAAGGAAACTGGGCAGCACAATTTTCTGTGATATGTTGTACAGTAAATTATGTGCCTAAGTATTTTCTGTTGGTTTTGGGGGTGGTTTTTTTTTTTCTGTTTTTTTTTTTTTAATCTCTGTTTTCTTTTTCTCTGTTTTTTTTTCTTAAACTGTTTATATCTCAACCCATGAGTTTTGCCTTCTTTTCTTTCCCATTTCTTCTCCCTGTTCCACTGCAGGAGTGGTGGGAGGTGAGAGGGGAGTGTGCAGCTGTGTGGTATTTCAGCTGCTGAGTAGGGCTAAACCATGACACAGGTTAAGTGACATGCTGTGATGCACTGAGTGCTTTTCTGGAGAGCTTCACATGAGAATCCTCAGAGCAAGGACTGCTACTTAATGTCAATGAACTCCCTAACTCTAAATTCCTGTGCTTTGTTCAGCAAGGAACAAGAAGGTAGGAGTACTTCTACAGAGGAAGAGGTTTCAGTGTTAGTCTTCACTCATGATCAGTCAAGATATCACCATTATCGGGTGTTGATACTATTGCAGGTGTTGCAGCAGCAGAGAGCAAAAGATGTTTAGCACTGAATGCTAGTGCTTGTCCTACCTTTGAGAGGAGAGATTGCATTGCTGCCGCAGTACAGGAGATAGGGAAGGAACAATAAAAAACACTATGGTGTTGGGGCGGGTGCAGAGGTTTTGTTGGTCAATCCTTGTTTGTTAATATAGGCTGGAAGGGATGATTCCTCTTCCAGCATTGCATTGGAAGGGTTTTTTTTCACATGTTTCTTGCCTACCAACAAGTGTGTGTTTGGAACGTCTCTGCAGATAGTTGCAGTCTGTCCTGCAACAGCACCTATTGCCAGGGAGTATGAAAAACATTAAATTGCAACAGTTTAATACTAACTTCCCTAGAATGCACTCTGAGGATTGCCAGAGGTCATCAGAAATATTTCAAAAGAAGAATCTGTCTTTAGGGCAAATAATGACTGTTGAGCAAAGTGTCTTTAGGTCGTCTTTGTAAGCTCAAGGAAGGAACAATAGTTAGGAACAATCCTTCCCTGGACAGGAGGGAACAGGAAGAGGAAACGCTAAGCATGAACAAATGTAATGTTGGTAAATGCCAGTAGTTCAAGATGAAGCAAGAACTACTAATTCCTAATATCTTACTACACTGGTGTAGTGCTCTTTTTTTCTGTGTAAAATTAGCAACTAGATTTTAATATGTATCACAAGTTGATATCCAAACACTGAATTAGCTTTGGAGCTAGATAGTAGCTTAAGCCTATCACTTCAGGCTACTCTGCTGACTCTGAAATCACTCCTTAGTAGTTTTCTGAGATGTGATGCCTTGATGTTCATGGATCAAACCAGGTTGAGCACTCATCTCTCTTTATTTCTCAGCAATGCTTCATACCTCTGTTTCCTCTGTTGTGGCAGACTCAGTCACACTAACTTTCAGTGCACCACAACAGGACCCCTCTGGATGCAGAACGGGAAAGATGGCTTCAGGAGCAAGTGTAGCACTGGAATACAAAGCACCGAGGAATACAAGACTAAAAACCCAAAGCTGGTTCCTTGGTGTCTTTATAGATGAGTCCCAAAAATGCTGATTTTAGATTCTTATGTAAGCCAGATCTCCCTTTTTAACATTAGTAGGCCAAATGAAACATTCTGAAATAGGTAAAGTTGTTCATTTTTATTCTGTCCAAAACTTCTTTCTGTTGCCTTTGTAGAGAATGATATTGGCTTTTCTTCCTGTGTTTTTTTTTTCTTTTCAGCATGGTAGGTCTTTTCTCCAAATCAGAATGCAAACTAGACTTTGAATATTTTTTTTGTGAAAGATGCATTGCTGTTCTTCATCTAGGTCTATAAATAGGGTTTTAATAGCTTGTGTAGTTTTCATTTAGAAGCTCTTCATTCTTTCATCTATTGTCTACTCACTTTGTTGTTAATACTGAGAGTTGAAAATATTTTGTTTTTCTTCTCTGAAATACCCACTCTCTTGAGAATATTTAACTTCAAGAGATATCTTGCTGGCACCCCAAGACCTTCAACTTCATAAGCAGAAAAATGGAAAACAAAAACATAATAAAACCTATCAATTGTTTGTCCTTAATGACCCACTTAAACAGCAGTCATGCTGGTTTTGCCCTAATGTTGTTAGCCATCTTTGGCCAAAGGAGCCAACTGAATTCAGTAAAACATCTTACCATGCTGGCTGGGAGGAACATTTGTTCAAGTTCTTGTGAGGACTTAAAATGCTTTGAATACTTGATTTTCATTCTTCCCTCTGCTTTTCAAAAAGCAGATTTGAAACCATACAGACTCTACCGATTACATAGTAATGCAACATTTCTGTTAACACTCACCTAATTACTGTACCTTAATTAGAAATAAATTATCACTCTTATAAAGACAGATCTGGCTTAGATTCACCTTTTTGGGAATGTGTGACCAGAACAGTACTTTAGATCACGTCACCCATAGCATCAGTAGTTTCCTATTTTTATTGGAAATAGCTCTGTGGATGCATTGCTGTTGTCTTACTTGCCTGTTTCATGATAGCATTACACTGGTGGGCCAGTGTAATAATGTCATAATGGCTGGTGGGTTGATAAATTTAGGCCTTGATACTTCTTTATTATTTCCATCCGTTTCCATGAGTGACCAGTTTGAAGCAGATATTCTTCTAAGCTTTATACAATATTCCAGTTCCTTTCCTTGCTTACTGGTGATGCCACACATCTTCATGTCTGTGGGTATTACATACCTGCTTTTCAGGCTAATATCATTAATGGAAGTATGGAGCAAAATTTCCCCAAGGATTGATTCTTTTAGCACTCCACTAATGGCTTTTTGTTTGTTCATGTTAATCTCCTTAATATGGTCTAATTCAGTTTGACTTTCAGATGTTTCAATTTTGTTCTTGCTTTTTCTGACATCTTATTCAGAGTTTTCCTTAGTGATCTTTCTCATTTTCTATTCCATTTTCCTTCTTTAGATTTGGAGTTCTGCATATTTCAAATACTAGATATTCAAGTTTCAAGCTGGATATGAATCTGGCTGGGTTTAAATTTCAGGGCAAGTTTTCTTCCTTCTTCTTAGATTTCAAGTTTAAGAACATCTGCAGCTTTAACTTGATAGGGATTTCAGATCTAATTTCCACTAAGTCCTTCAACCTTTAACTATTGCTCAGTTTCATGGCTTAACAGCATGGTACTGTGTGTGAAGATAAACAGATACTGTGAAAAATTAACCAGATTGGGGGTCTATTGACCTTCACAGGAGACCTGGTACATTATCCTTATCCTGATCAAGCAAAGGATTAAAGCAAATAACATGCAAATAATGTTTTGGGAACTTTGTGAGCTTAATAAAGCAACTACTCACACTTTTTCCAACATCAGAAACATTCTTTTCTCCAAGTGAGGTATGGTCTTTATATCCTGATTTAATGCAGTTTTATATATGATCTTCAGATTTCTTGATGCTAGAAAGGCACTTTTATGGCTGCGTTATTTCTTATGTGACAGTGTCTGAAGAGTTTTACTGAGGGGAGCATCTTAGTGAAGTGTCTGCTGAAGAGCTCTCGCGTTTCTGCAATGTCTTTGGAAAGAAGTCACTAGACTTCTCCATGAACTGCATGAAAATCCAAGGCAGAATCTAACAGCTCAGGAAGGACGTACAAACTAATTTATCTTTAACCAAAACTAAATATATTCATACATTCAAGTGGCATAAAAGTAGCATAGCTACATGAAGGTGCAATGCAGGCTTCTATCAGGTGAAGATCTCATGCAGTGTATCCTCACAGTAGCTTTATTGTTACTCAGATTCAAAGCTTGACAGTTCAGTCTTTGGTCTAAAGGCCCTGAAGGTCAGCGTCATGTGAAAGGAGGCAGCTGACAGAAACACAATGGCCTCCTTGAAAAGTGTGTGCGCTTTTGGTCTCTTACCAAAGAAAATGCATCTCCCCTGAGACTAGCACTATTGTCAGTCTCAAGGGAAAGGAGGTCTGATTTACACCTTTTTCCCCAAAGAAGGTCTCTGGGTAAGAGTGACATCAATCTGGCAGAGCAGTAGGCAGAATCTTCTCCTGCCATGGCTTGCACTGTAGTTACTTTGCGAGGAGAATAGATGAGTTCAGTGTGCAGGTCAGTTCATCTTTGTGATAAGAAGCAGATCTCCAACCTGAGATAGCACTCCTTCTGAGCTCCCTGGTAGTGCTACTCTGCTGAGCAGTGGTATGTTTGTGGGGATTTAAAAATATTTATTTGCAGTGTTGCAGTGCCTCAAAGTGTCAAGGTAGTTCAAATCACAGTAAAGACTGTCATATAGTATGTGATATGGCAGCAACATAATAGGATAGAATTCATCTTGACAGGATGTAAATGGACAGGTCAAATAAGGATAGCTTTTTTTCCTGCTCACATGCTGCTAAAGTTGTTTTCCTCTTCTGATCCAAGGGAAGGGAACTGCTTCCAGATTTAAATCAAAGAAAAGAAACAAGCAGATTTGAAAGTCTGGTAAATATTTTGAGTATTAGAAGGATAATATGTTTTTGTGGTGTTTTTTAATAATCAATGTAAAGTAGTTTATTAAAAGAATTCTTAACATAGTCTTGACAGAATATAAGTGTAGTTAATGCATGCTATCAATCTCCTCTACAAAAATGAGTCAATTTCTGTGCTGAAGAAGCTGGCTTGAGGTTGGCCAACTTTCTTCTACACCAAAACACCCTTGTCTTTTTAGCTTCAAGAAGAAATAAATGTTGATTGGTCATATAATTCCAATTAAAAGTTTGTGCTTTTGGTCTGTTAAAGAAGGAAAGTACATCTCCCCTGTGACTAGCATGATTGTCAGTATCAACATAAAAAGAGAGAGTCTGATTTACACTTTATTCCCTGAAGATCTCTCTGGGTAAGGGTTGCATTAGTCTAGCAGAGCAATGTGCGGAAGCCTCTCCTGCTATGGCTTGTACTAACATGTATTTACTAATTACACTGAAATATCTGTAAATCATGTATAAAATAGTATTCAAATAGACTTTATGGAAAAATAAAGCCGGTTAAATAACACACTGGAAATTCCTAGAGCCTTCTATTGATTATGCATGAAGTCATTTGTTGTTTTTTAATCCCAAGAACACTGCATCTTGTTGACTCATGTTATTTAATAATGTGCTAGTCTTTTAGGGAACTTATAATTGTCAGAATAGTCTTTATAATTGCTTTTTATTACTTCATTTATGTGTAGAGCTGCATGCATTCTTAGTGTCCGTCATAACATCTGATCTAAGAATTGCTGAATAAAATACTTGTGCAAATGTAGAACGAATATTTACAATAAAACCAGATAACTAACTTTTCTGGTTTTTTACAATCCTTTTTATTTGTGGTCATTCAGAAGAGTGATGCTTTTCTCTTTTCCAACCAATACTTGTGAAAATCAGAAGTTTTGCCTCTAGGTATAAATACATTTTAGTGAGCATGTTAACATCAGAAACGCTCCAGAGGCTTCTTGTAAGTAGTCACGCATCAGATCCATTTTGAGCAGAAATTCAAGGGTGAAAGGGCTTATTCTCAGAGATTTGAAGCTAAATGCAAATTTTAGTGCTTTCTTGGATTGACAATATGGAAAGATCAGGAAATGGAAACTTTGATTTATAACAGAAATGTGGAATACAGAATCATTTAAGTCGGCAAAGACCCTTAAAGTCATAGAGTCCAACTGTAAACTTAACACTGCCAAATCCGCCACTAAACCATGTCCCTAAGCAGCATGTCTAGTGTCTTTTAAATACCTCCAGGGATGGTGACTCAACCACTTTCCTGGGCAGCCTGTTCCAGTTCTTGACAACCCTTTCAGTAATGAAATTTGTCCTAATATCCCATCTGAACCTCCACTGGTGCAACTTGAGGCCATTTCCTCTCATCCTGTCACTTGTTATCTAGGAAAAGAGACAGACACCCACCTCCTTACAACCTCCTTTCAGGTAGCTGTAGAGAGCAATAAGGTCTCCCCTCAGCCTCCTTTTCTCCAGAGTAAACAACCCCAGTTCCCTGAGCTGTTCCTCATAAGACTTGTGCTCTAGACCCTTCACCAGCTTCATTGCTCTTCTTTGGACACACTGAGGCACCTCAATGTCTTTCTTGTAGTGGGGGGCCCAAAATTGAACATGGCATTCCAAGTGCGGTCTCACCAGTGCTGAGTACAGGGGGATAATCTCTTCCTTTAGCCTTCTGGAATCACATCCTACTGATAGTTTGTTTGGTACTGGCTTGAACTGGCTGAGCAGAAAATAAGCTATTAATTATTTTGCAACTGAAACAAAAGAAATGATCAGTGAAAAAACCATAAATTTAGCATCTTCTTATCTATAATCCAGAGGCTTATGTTCATAAAAACTTCCAATAATCTCTTGCATAAATTTTCATATGAATTTTTATTTTTCAGTGATTAGTAGGTATTTCTTAGTCACTACTCTCCTGCCAGAAAAGTAATTAATACACTGAGTAGTAACACACTGTGTCATTTGGCAGGCCAGTTACACCACCCAAGCAATGGCAAAGCAGTGAGTTGACAAATAAACATGAGCTAAATGTTGCATGAAAACTCAGAAATTAACTTCTAGAAATAAATACTGCCTTATCAATGGTGACATCAACCCTGACTTTTCTTCAGAGAAGATATGTGCTCCTTTTTTAGTGACTCCTAATTATTGCCATTTCCTAGGCTTTCTTTAAGTTTGCAAAGTAGTTTTGGTACATGTGAACTGTATTAATTTTGCAGGAAACTGATCTGCAAGCTGCTGTGAACATCTAGTACTCCCTACCCTCTGGCCCCTTCCCTCCTCTTTTTATTCCAGCAGGGCTTTCTGGAGGGGGAGAAGACCTGGCCAACCTCAGTTTGGGTATAAGCCAAAATCCACCAAAATCAGAGAGAAGCTTTCCACTGAATTCTGGAGGTACTGAATCGTGACTCTAATTCTGTGAAGAATATCACAACAGAAGCAAAGAAATTTGTATTGAGCACAGAAGAGGTATCTCACATCTATTGATATATTTTCAGTAAAGAATAATTGCATGTTCAACACAAATCCTTTAATTTAATTGCAGAGCAGTAAAGTGTGATTGTAGGATTATTCTACCTAGCTAAAAGGGATGTTTACATCTGGTTTTTTCAGCAGTAGAATTTTGTGAGATAAGTGGATCGTATGAAAACAGAAGAAAATAAAAAAATGCAAGAAAAAAATTCTGAAAATAAAAAATACTTTACTGCACTGTTTGTATGGCTTTATGGGTGACACTAACTAGTATTTAAAGGCTAATATATTGAAATTAACTCATTTATCTTATTGAGCACTGAGTGTTTGTAAAGACTTTAGAGAGAAAGTTTTGTTTAATGGATATACCGTAATCATGAAAGCTACCGTGCATGAGGCTACCAAAAGACGATTTCAAAAAGTATAGCTTGAGCTTTTTTCAGTTAGACCTCTATCTGAAGTTACTTGATTGTCTGTGAGAAATAAATGGGGCTCTGGGCGCTGATGGGTTTGATCCTGAAGAGTAATGCATGTTCAGTAGTTGAGAAATTAAGGCACTGTCTAGAGAATTTATCTTGCTTGCTGCCAGGCTTCCAAATACACAGAGGATTTTGGAAACAACCTGACAGAAACTCCTGAGTGACAAGTCAGAGGATGATTAAGGAATGAATTAAGACACACGAGGCCAAACTGTGCTCCTGGTGACTGCTATGGGGACATGCAAGGACATCTGTGTGCCGGGTTTTGTGGACAGAATCAAATTTGCTCTGCCTGTGTTGCCAGATGCATTCAAGCTGATTCTGCACTAAAAGCTGTGAGACTGTGGGTTTAAAATGAAGTCTTAAGCCTGAGGTGAAGTCTATTAATATTTGAGACTTCAGAAGTTTGTGGGTTTTTTGTTGTTGTTGTTGTTATTGTTTGAACTGTTACATCTGCTTAAGGTTGAAGTATTAAAAATAAAGCCTTCTGTCTCCCCGTGGTATGTCCCTGTCTAATTCCTGTCTGCCTCCTGAAAAGCCAAAATAGAATGAAAAGGGGCAAAACTGAAACTGAAAACTTCCTACATTTCAGACTAGTCTATGACTAGCAGAAATAGGCATG
>JAAGAY010002137.1:0-16320 GCA_011801015.1 Ardeotis arabs
AAAAAACTATTTTTAAAAAAAAAAAAAAAAAAAAGAAACAACAACAAAAAAAAACACTCCTAAGTGGTCATGTCAACAACACTAGTCCAAGAATTTTAACACTTATCCTCAGAAAGATGCAATACTAGCAAAAACATAAGTTTCCCCTCTTTTGCACCGAACTGTACCTCTCCTTTCCCTCAGACCTGTGGCTAGTGGTGGGTGTGCTTCACTTTCCATGCCCAAATTAAACTCCCAGAAAGGGGCAGTGCATTGGTGAGGTCGTCAGGAAAACACAACTCAGTTTCCTCATTAGCACTTTTTAGATAAACTACTGACATGCCACCTGAGGCTGGTTTGCTGGCTCCACTTTCACATCTCGATCGTCTTCCCACTCACGTTACATGCACCATACCTCACCGCATGGCCTACACACTGATATCAACTTGGGAGTACATGTCTGGTTTGCAAGCTGTCCTGGCTTCATTTCAACATCATTAGCTTAAAACCACTCTGAAAAATAGGCACCAGTTCAATATGGATATCATACACGTACAGTAAACCCGTGTAGGGTTGGCTTGTTTATGGAAATTTACTGCAGGTCATCACCAGAGCCTAGAAACATTTAACTTTATACACAGGACTGCAACCACACTGTCTCTTCTGATGATACAAAATGATACAGGCTACCTCTTCCAGGCTGCGATGCCTCTCATTTGTGTGAGCCATTTAATCTAACTTAGTCATTGCAGATCCTTCAGCACGCAACCAATGAGCAGAGCTTCTCCAACTAGTGATTTATCCCAGCCTAAGATGTCACGTCTAACATTGGAAGAAGGAATTACCCTCTGGAGGCATCTTGCATCTTCCCATTTCTCTCTCTACCGACAACAAAAACTCAGATTAGCATAGACTATGTCATTACTTTTTATATGGCTGAAGTTATTTGAAAGCAACCCTGTCCTTTCTGACAAGGCACCAGAAAGCCGAGCTTTTTGGAAAACTCTTACTTTTGGGCACATCCATGGGATTCAGGCTGCCGATGAGGTCTCTGACGTACAGTCCATCCCCATCCTCCTTGCTCAGCCAGTTGTTGCAGGGAAAGTAAAAGCGGAGGTGAGGTCTGTTCATGTCGGTCACAATCACGCGGTCAAGGAACCAGCCGGCATTCAGTCCGGTGTTATCATGCTCAATCCTAGAGGAAGAACAACCCTGGATTTGATATTTTGATTAAGACTGGCCACTAGCACTATAATTCCGTGGAATATTTTATATTAGACAAGGCTAGAGCAACTATACATAAAATGCCTGTTTATAGCTGTCTATCCAAAGTGTTTCATAGGACTTACGGGCTTTTACAGGGTATTTTTAAAATAACAACCTTCTATGTCTATTTGTAGGCAGATATAGGTGTGTCTGTGGGCTATTATCTGCATCTGGATGCACACATACATACACACACCTGCATGTTCATTCAACATATGCATTCATTCACCTTACACTGCATATCTAAAACATAAGTGACTCTCCTCCCACCCTGTATCCCTCCTGCTGTTTTTTCATCTTACTTTCTTTTATTCACCTTTTCTCATTTTCCCAGCTTTCTTTGTACTACTTACTAATTTTTAATTTTATATAGGTCAGTCAGATGGTGGTTAAATGCAATAATTATCATTTACATTACATTAATTTAGCAAACCAGGATAGCAAACTCCATTCACCTCCATCGGGACATAAAGCCAGTCCTGAACACCTTCCTCTGTGATTGCATATGACAGAAACAGAATTCTTGGTGGGAAGCGTGGATAGTTATAGATAATATCATAGGTGATTTCACGCTTCAGTTAAAATCTGAGGCAGTAAACAAGCTTTTACCACCCCTTAACTTCACTTTGATAAGAGCACGTTAACAAATAATGAATAAAACATGGCAATGTTACAGCCTCTACAGCCTGTCATTCAATTAGCACCTCGCAGAGCAGGTACCGTGGTAGTAACGTTGTACGGGTACCTTATTTTCTTTATTTGTCCAACGTTGTTGGTTTTTATTCGGAACACATCTGTTTTGCTCCTCTCAAAGGCCGTGCTGCTCCTGTAACACACATGCATCAAAGGCTACGGTGAGAAAACAGCAACCTTGTCAGCAAGCACGCCTCGTGGCCTGACAGAGCACTAGCATTTAAGGATGAAGAAATGTCATTTCTAGCACTGAATAGACCTGCTTTTCAATGTCCTCTTTCCCATGACAAGTTTCGGATAGCTCTGAGTACTGACATTTAACAAGCTTTTTCCTTTTCTTGAGCTCTAAGAGTTCCTCCAGAAACCGAGACGGAAGCTTTGGGGGAAATGCAATGCTGGCCCAAGCAGATGCAAACCTTGGATCACATTCCATATCACCTCCAAGAACAAAACAAGACAAAAGTTTTTCAAAATCCTAACCAAATCACACCTAGAGGTAAGACGTGGGGCAGTCTCTAAGACTTTCCCATCAGTAAGTGTCTTTCAGAGGTGTCTAAAAATAATTTTTGGTGAAGATATTTCAAGGCAGTGCCAATGAAGCAAAAGTTAAGTAAAGAACTCCAACTCTTTGGTAACATCTCATCTGTGGTTCCTCAACTCTGCTGGCTCACCCATTGGTTGCTAAAATGTAGACATAGTAGTGAAAAACACGGGGATGTTTTGGGCTGCTCCCCTCCAGGGTGGCTAGAAAGTGTTCATTTACAGCAGTCGAGTCAGAGCATCATTTCACCCTTATCAACCAGCCCTTTTCAGCCAACAAATGTGGAAGACTGGTGAATCTGGACCCCTGCTCAGCTACCTCAACTGCTTTACAGGGCCTCAATATGCTTTTAATCTCTGTTTTCCACTTCCAGAGGGGTCCTCTACTGCCATCCTAGCCCCTGGGCATCACTGGACCCACTCTCGGTGACGGAGCAAAGGGGCTCCATAGTCTGGTGGGTTGCAGAGCTGCAGATCTGTCCAGAGCTCAGCCAGCGATAAAAGCATCCAACTGTATCAAATGTTTCTTTCCATGCCCATCTTTCAATATTTTTTTAATGACCACTGAAACTTCCTTTACAGCTGTCTCCTACGATTTATATCTCATTTAAAGCAAAACAACTGTAAGAAGGTGACAAATTTGATCCTTTTGTGAAATGTTACATGTGCAGTTTATATTTCACAGGTGCAAGTGGAAGGCAACATAAAGTATATTGGCCCAAGTCAAGGGATGTAGAATTTAATTCCCAGTTCTGCCTCTAGCCTGTGGTGTGATCTTTGGCAAGAACCTTCATCCTTTTTAAGCTCATATTTTCCACAAAAACACTATGAATAACATCAAGGCAAAACCCATCCTTGCTCTGAAGACACAGCCTCTCCCACCAGCCCTCCCTGATGGACCCTGATTTCACCTGGGCCGCTAAGCATTGCTACAGATGATTAAACACAGCAAAATCCACAAGTCATATTAAAATGAACAAGAAACCACAGCACTTCAGCAGCATAAAGCCGCAGTGACAAGCGGCTTGTACTGAGAACGTTAATGAATATTAATAATCTGAACAAGGGGCTTCAGTTTTGCTCAGCTCTGTTCTCTACATCGTTGAAGGATCTGCACACGCCTTGGTTTAAAGGTTATTTCATGTTCCGCAAATGTACATGCAGCCCTCCTCCTCCTCCTCCTTCCTGGTATTCCAGATACTGCGGCCAGGAGCACCGCTGCTACATGAAAAGGCTAAAAGAGTTAACCTTGCCGTGAAGACAAGAGACAATTAAATCCAGCCCAGCCTCCCCCAGCCTCCCTGTCGGAGAGAAAACAGTCAGTGAGTGCAAGGCAATTAGTCTGTCAGGCTTGAGCAAGCATTGTAATGACAGCGGCTTCTCCCCCCATTGGCTCCAGAGATCGATGCAGTGCTGCAGATTGCTACGGAGATGGCATAAAAGTATTAAATGAGACTAATTAGCCCAAAGCTCTCAGTGCAGCTGTCCCAGTGGCTGCTGGTTAACGGCAGTCCCACCACTGCACCAGGCTGTTTCAGTCACTGGGATGGTTGGGGAGGAAACCCACTGCTGGAGGAGCACTGAGTGGGCATCCGAAAGCACCCACCAAGCAGATGCTTCATGCATCTTGAAAGAGCTTGGGGAAGCACTAGGAAACGTAACGTAGTTCAGGAGTCGAGCTCCTGGGAAGTCCTGCTGTCAGAAGGTAGTAAGAATTGTTTCTTCCCTTGAGATGGATATGCAGCATCAACAACACAGAAAAGGGGAATGCTTTAAGGAAAAATCCAATCCTTCCTTCTAGCATTGCCAATTAAATAGGAAGAGAGAAAGTGAGGGAATATCGCACAAGGAATGGCTATACTGACGTTCAGCCAAAAAAAAAGAAAGAGAGGGAGAGAAGGAGAAATTACAGCTGGGCCATGTCAGAGTCTGGTCCAGGCTGGGGCTGGGGTTAGAAATTCACAGCATGATTACCATAAGGAACTCGTTACACCAAACAATGCAGCACGCTGGCTTGCAAAGCTCCAGTGACAAATAAAGCAGGGGAAAAAAAAAATCTGACTTGGAAATTGCAGCACTAAGTTTCCAATGTTCAGGATTGACTGGGTTCAGAGCCTGGGACTGGGCATGGCTCTAAGCTTAGTCCAAAGATCAGCCGAATTTTACTTGGAGTCCCATAGTTTGGCTGGTATACCAGACTAGGGCAACTTCAGAAATAGGTTTCAATCTGTTCTTGTGTCTTATCCAATTGCTGTTTAAGAAACATCCAAAGAACTTCACTGAAAAATATTACATGAAATTCTCAAGTATTTTTTGTATCTGAAAGCATTTTCAGATTATTTTGGTTGAACGATTGCCTGCAGGTTGCACTCCTCGTGGTACTGCAAATGTACAATGATCTAGAGCACTATGTCTCCTCTTTGGGTAAGTCTCATTGCTAAAAAGCACCACAAGAACCGGTGCATATTTGAGCACAGTATTTATAAATCCCTGCGTGCATCTCTTCTGTAGGCTGTTGGCACAGACAACAGAGCCAGTGCCATGAGAGCTTCGCTACTACTTGGTACTTTGACAGTAAGAAACTATCAATGATGCAATTTTAAATGCAAAAGTACAGAAAATAAACATTTGTGGTAGTAAAGGACCTTTAAAAAAAAAAAAATAGAGGGACATAACAAGAGTTAATCTCACCACCTAAATGAAAGTCATACTTGAAATTGAAATTTTGAGTCTCTGTAGAAAATAGTCTTCACTTCTAATCAGCCAACAGCATCCTTTCCAGAGCTGAGCTTTTAGGAACAGAGGGAAAACCTAGGTACTGATCACAGCGGAGGCATAAAAATAATAACCTTTAGCAGTGATGGAGTAACCTGAACCAATTTAGCTTTGAATCACTGCATTAATGATCATTTAAATTGCCTTTCTATCAGGTGTTTTATGTGACAATGCTTTGTACACACAGAACTGCCTGCAACAGCGCCGTGGATGAAGGGACTGCACAGAAGCACAAAGTGTAACTGTGGATGTCAGTTCAAACAAAATTTTAAAGATGCTCCATTAAATCATCAGAGTCAGTTCTTGGTGGCTTCCCCCTACATCCCTGCCCACAGGTCCTCCTGCTCCTGCCACTGATGTTTAGCAGCAGCAGGAGGGAGCTTGGTACCAGGGCTGATTTCAGAAGGTTGCACAGCAAAAACCTACAGCCTGCTACTGGCTAGGGGAAAAAATAATGCCGTTTGGATCACCAGCTATCTCACAGGGGGCCAGTTCCTCATGGACTAGGGGTAGGTTTGACATATAGAGGTGGCAGGGATGAGCGCTGGTCTATCCCAGCTGTTTTCCTGGCTTGACAGTACAGCAGCTTTGCTCATCCTCAGCTTATCCAATACATATTATGAGCTGCGTGAATCTGTGTTATCAGGCCTCCGGCTAAGACGGCAGCATGCCAGAAGATGCAAAAAGATATTGAAAAAACGCTTACTGTGTATTCGCCTCATTCATCTGCAATTTATTCCAGAGCTGTCAAACAATAAAAGCAGGTCTTCTGCAACTCAGTTTGGCTCAGATGTAGCGGAGCTACAGCATTAACATCCTCTGAAGACCACCACACATCAACCTTCTTACACATCCACTATCCATCACTCCCAGAGAGAGGACACTGGCCTGGATGGACTTATGAACAAACTGCAAAAACACACAATATGTTCAAACCGTATTTACTCTTAATGCAGGGCTCCAACAGCAGCATCATTAACCTCCTTCTTGGAGCAAGGAGTACTCCAGGGATTTTGGTCTGCAAATATTTTGCCAAGACTGTTGTCACGAAGCTGACAACATCAGTCAATGGGTGGCTGGAAGTATGGTGTAAGGCAGCGTGCTTCCAAAAATACTCCAGATGGAAAACAAACTAGCCGAAAAGAACAGCAACTGCAAACATTTCTGTACCAAGGACATTATTTCCTTTTTCTACCAATAACCAGCAGAAAGAATCCTGCTTAAACAAGCACAGAAGGATTAGTGAAAAAACTGTCCCCCTTGGAAGGATTTAACTAAATGAGACAAATTGCTCAAGGGTGTAGCAGCGTGATGACACCCAGGAGCCAAACACCAGCCCAAAATTTTGAGAGCCCATGTCTGAATTTACCCTGAAACATGACAAAGTGCCATGGGGCACATTGAAATGGCCCCTGCCTCATCCATAAGCCTTCCCAGTACAGATTTTGATAGCCTTAATGGCATGTGTTGGATACATGCTTCATCACTTTGGATCACATGGACAAGCAGTATCTTAATATCAGATTTCATCTTTGATGGCATGATTTGCATAAAGAAAATAAAACAGTGGTATTTAATTTAGGTAATCATAGCTACGCTTTATGGCTCTGTTATCTGCAATTTGGTGGTTATTTTGTGAAGAAACTGTATACAAAGCAGATAGCACCATCAATCACAATGCAAAGGTTGCTCAGCATTTCCTAATACCAAATTACATTTTCAATTGCACCTACTTTTACAACTTTGAGGGCAAATTTTGCTTCACTGAAAATTTATATCCCATTCCCATGGAGAAATATTTTTGAAAAAATTAAAGAGAATGAGCTCAGGCATTTTTAAGACTGGGATTAATGAGTTGGGGATAGGGTCAGGACTTTGAGCAAGGCAGAAAGGTTGAGTTTGTTTCACAAAGGCACCTTATACTCACCCTGTGGGGAAAACCGGCCAGGTTTTACAGTCTGAAAAGTGCTCCTGGCACTTGATCAGCAGGGAGCTGGTCTACCAGCTCAATTCCCTTAAAATCTGTGTGTTGTGAGTAAATTCCTGTTTCTCCCTCTAAGGCTTGACCTTCCTTGTAGCACCACCAGCTGTTACACGCATAGCTGCAGCTGGATTATAATTTATGTGTACATTAGTCCTACTGGCTCCTACCGTTGGGTCATTCAACATCACTACCCAAGCACCCTCTCAGGCGATTTTGTTCTTGAAATGCTAGATGCAGGCCAGCCAATAAGCCTGAGCAAGACAGAAAAGGAATTTCCCACTTTGTTTCTTTTTCAGAAGCGAATATAGACTCCAAAGCATGCTGTCACTTAACGCTGCCACAGATCATTAAGTCTTCAAAGAGTAAGTGCTGCAGATTTGTACAGACATAAATCAGAGTACGGTTAGATACATAAGCAGCTTTAAAAGAGGAAATATCCCTTGTCATTAAAAGAAAAAGTATTGCAAATCATCTCTGAAGAAGTGCTTCAGCAGCAATGTGAGAAGTCTTCCTCTGCCGCACTTGGGGTTCATCGGCTTCCTAGCCTGAACAGCCCCTTCTACACCAACTTTCTAACACTTCCTAACTCATTATATTAACTAACCAGAGTAAATAAGCTTGGTTCCCTTTATTTGTTCATTTATTCCAGAGCTGTCAAAAAATAAAAGCAGGTCTTCCGCAACTCAGTTTGGCTCAGATGTAGTGGAGCTACAGCATTAACATCCTCTGAAGACCACCACATAGGTACTCTGCATTTCATCTGTATTTTCTGGCATTAGGAAAAGGAAAAGCTCTGTATAGTGACTCAAGACCAGGTAGAAGGAACGGTAGCTACATCTTTTCTACCTTTTTTTTTTTTTAAAGAAAAAATCTCCCTATGAATACTTATTGCAGTCATCACAGGCAGGACCAGGTAAGCCTGATGCTGAAATGCGGATTTGTTTACACCACC
Organism: Ardeotis arabs; assembly: GCA_011801015.1. NCBI lineage: Eukaryota > Metazoa > Chordata > Aves > Otidiformes > Otididae > Ardeotis > Ardeotis arabs. The sequence goes on from JAAGAY010002137.1 coordinate 8,190, forward strand.
AATAAATAAATAAATAAATTTGGCACTGAACACTGAATGAGCTGTCAGCAGCGTTCCTGGCTGCGTTTTGCTTTTGGTCCTCAGGCCCAGCATGGTGGAAAACACATGAGCAAGGAGAAATAAAATGCTGTGGAGGATCAGCACTGTTTGGACAGCGTTGGGCCATGGAGAAGCAGCTCGTGCCTGTAGAAATGGTCTCAGTGACTGCCAAAACACCACTGAGCAATGCCTTGGTGTCCACCCGTGTGTCTGTGATGGAGCCCATGGAAAGAAACTTGGGTTTGGTAGTGCTTTTAGCATCTGGCTGAGCTGTAGCTGGTGCAGGACGGCAGGTGGGGATGCAAAGAGTTTCATGAGCTGGGTTTCTAAGTGGGATTTTACCAAAAGCAGCCTGGGCTGACCAGCACTTTGACAGCATCTATCCACCACCTCCAGCACCAGTGGGGAGGCTTTACCGTCCCCTTAAACTGGCAGACAGCAAATGCAGAGGAAGATTTATTCCAGTCCCTCCCAGACCCAAACACTGCTTGGCCAGACCTCCTGGCCTAAATAAATGCATCTTTTGGGACAGAATCTGGGTGCTGCCACTTCCAGAACTGATGCTCCTTCCGACAAGTTATGATGAAGATTTGGGTCTGTTTTTCACAGTTACCTTATTGTCAGCTAATGTTAAAAACACATGGTATTTCGTCAGCTTGACATGCCTCCCCTTTACTGTGCATGACAAAAAAGATCTGAAATGTCATCTACTTCACTACCAGCACACAATCACAAACAAAATAAGAGAAGCCTATTCTAACCAGAAGCTGAAAAGGTAGTAGTACCATCTTTAGGCAATGCATGATATTTTAGCTTTCTGTCATACACTGGGAAATGTAAACACCTATAAAATGTCATGCATTTGCAGTCATAAGTGAACTCGTGTAAACATTTTGTTGAAAGATACATGAGATTCCATCCTTTTGCCATATTCACGAAGCTGCATAATAAATTTGGGGACAAACTGACTATTTCCATGGTTTGCTTCACATTTAGGGGAAAAGACTATCAATTAAGCGGATCCGCAGACAACTCCCACGCTCAGACTAGCTTTTCTCTCACAGTTCCTCGACGAAGCACTGTAACACGCCAGACTTTGCGTAGAGAGGCAGAAATTTCGCTAATGTTTGGAAAACCCCCAGTGGAAAGCTGTAGTTGCAGTTCTAGCGGTCACCTCCTACGGGACCGGTTTTAAGAGCCGTGAGGTGCGGAAGGTTGGCTTGCCATGCCTTTCATCCTTGCTTACCGACACCTCAGCCATCTGCTCTCTGCAGCAACAGGGACCAAGCCCAAAAAACTAACCCAGGCCTGAACAAGCTCAGATGGCTGCTGCTGCAACCTGAAAAGTGTCTCCCTTCTTTCTTTCTGTCACAAAAAAAAAAGTGGCAAGCCCAGGAGGAAAGAGCAGGCAGCAAAGATAACTTGTACAACGAGTAGCTCTTTTAAGGTCACAGCTGATTAATAAATCTATTACGGGCCTCTCTTGACTTTTCTAAAGGGTATGCAGTATTTTATTTTATTTTATTTTTTTAAGTAATATTTGGATTCTTTCCATAGCCATGTGCAGAAGAGCACTTTTAGAATTAAATGGCTCTTTATGGAAATGCTGACCACAAGAAAAAAAAAAACTCCCTGGAAAGCAGATGCTGCTTTGATGGCTTTGTCACATACTACAGGGCAGGTTTGGGTGCTAGAAGCTCTTTCCCCAGCAGAGCTGCTGCTGCTCGCACTCTGCCACTGACCTGCTATGGGACCATGTCATCTTCTACCTCCTTACCTCAGTTTCCTTCTCTGGTAAATCAAGAGAAATGGTATTCCGCTTTATGAGTTCACTGAGATGTCTGGATAAAAATCACAGAACAGAGATGAAGCTTTTTGTATAGATATATAATATACAATCAGCAAGTTCTCCCTGGTGCTTCTAGGGGTGCTGGGATAATAAAACTCCTTTGCCTAGCTCTGATTTCTGAATTTCAAATATGGCAAACAGGGCTGAAATTTCATGTATTTTCTTTACCATTCCCATATCATTTTCTTTACAGACTCTCATGTTTGAGTTGCTTCACTGGGAAGAGAAGCTCTTTTGAGGGTAAAATTTAAAATAGCTGCAGGTACCTCTTGTCGGTGCTGTAGAAATGGAGAAAATGTGAAGTTACCGTGTGACCTTAGCATAAGATTAATAATTCTGAAGCACATTTTCAAGAAAACCAAAACAATTAGAACACTGAAAACCAGAGACACTAGACCCCATGGAGAAGGGATTTCTGCTTTATCTTAGTGCAATTGTCTGGCTAAGGGGAAATTAGTACATGCAGAGCTGGGACTTTGTTAAAAGTCACCTTGTTTTCATGGGAATTGAGCACCTGCTGGCCCTGATGCTTGCTGTATTTTTTTTTTAAAGCTATCAAGAGAGTCAAAAGCCTCGTAGTAGGTTCTTAAATTATAAAAGATGGTTTCTATTAATTTCAGCATAGTGATAAGAATTGAGAAGTTGCATCCAGTTGCACTGACATTGGCATTAGCTGGAGGAAAATAGAGCAGTGCCACCACAGTGATGTGCAACCACAGCGGTGTGCTACCGAGCATACAACAGGTAGGATGGGAATGGTCTAAATTAGGAAGCAGCTTAAATCCTTCAATTTCTGCTTGCCTCAGATTTCCTATGGCTGGGTGTGGGTGGTTACCCATATAACACCATTACTTCAAACCCACTGAGTTACTGTTCAGAAACATTTGAGGACACTTATCTCTGTACCTGACTTAGCATGGAGACCTCAGTGGGATTTAGGCATGCGAACATGGCCCATCATGCCCACTCCAACAAGCAATGAATATTCTCAGCCTCTAAACTGAGAGCTCAAATATAAGCTTTAAGAAAAGCAAATATCCTCGCACCTTGCAAGTGTGAGCCTTATATAATACGGATCTCAACACACATTTCCACCTACAGAAATGAATGCAGGTTTGCAAGGGATTTGGTAAGAAATATGTAATGGCAAAAATTCAGACTTCCCTGGTGATCTCGAAACACATTTTAGACTTATTCCCTCTGCATCCATCAGCACAATATTGCGTTTCATCAAAATGCAATAAAAGTTACAGAAGAAGAGGCCTCAAAGATACAGATTTTCTTCCAGATACTTACTTGCTTGTGAGATGAGTCTTGGGAGTGATTCCAAGCTCTCCAAAGAGAGTAACAAAGACGTTGGCATCTGTTCCTGCTCCCCGGACATCTCCTGTCACTGTCACCACCTCGTAAACTGTGGAAGGAAAGAAGAAAGATCAGGACAACAGGAGAAATCCCTCACCCTGTACACGATGGATCGAAGTCATCCCCAAACCTGAGATGAAATACAGACCCCTAGAGATGGATCTCTGCACCCACCACCGGAACAAATCCATCTCTTGGACAGGCCATAGTCACTGCTAAGGATCAACACAACTGGTGAAAATCATCACATCGAACTAAAACATGAGCAGAGAGGGATTGAGTTAGGACAGATTTTGCTGGAAATAAAACACTTCTCTGTGAACACATCACCTTCCCTACCATAATGCATGTACATGTATTTCATATAACAGATGAATTTATGCGAAGTGTTAGAGTAAAGCTGTTGAGCCATTTTTCATTTATGCACACATCGATGCAATGCACGCTTTCCTGTTTCCTCTGATATGTATGAAGCTGAGAAATCACTACAGCCAGAAAGTTAGCATTTCAGTTGTTCTGGAGAGTTCTGCAAAGACCAAAGGCTAAATCATGAGGAGAATAAGGTAGGGAAATGCTTAAATTAGAGTCTCAAAGCTCTACCAATTTATCTTTCCAAGTAGTAGATTGAGCGGCGACTCTATTACCACACATCGATATCTTCTTGGGAGGCACATAAGTCAAAAATAGCCTTTTACTGAAGTGAGGAAAAGCATTACAAGATCCAATGTCCAGAAGGTAAAGCTAGATAGATTCAAATTACAGTCAGACACATACTTCTTAAGCAGAATGATGAGTTCCCAGAAACCTTTCAAAAGCTCAGGCAGGTTTTCTAGTGAGAGCATGGAGACAGAGTGCTAGAGTAAACCCCAGGTCACTCATGTAAAACTGATTAGAAACTGCTCCTCATTTCCAGCAGCTCTGTTGTGCTGGGACAGAAAAAATACTGAAATATTTTCCTAACCTCACCTTTCCCTGAATGTAAATAGGACAGGAAGGAGTCATTATTATAATAAATACAGTAAGTTATGATCTGTGCTTGGCTAAATTTTAAGAACCCCTTGGCTTGGAGTATATTTTTTTTTTATGGGCTCAAAGGAAGAGGAAATTTATTTGCAAAAAAAAAAAGAAAAGAATATATGAAATCCACAGCTTGCATATGAGTAATACGTATGAACAATGTTTTCATTTCACCTTCCTCCTGTTAGCATTCACACATGCCAACGGGAGATGTTTGCCATAGGGTGGAGAGCCAGACAACGTCCTCGCATTGGCCATTAACAGGAGGAAGACTCATAATCCACCCCGCCCCAGTGATTCACCACTGATTCTCCGTGGTTTTCAGCACTGTATCCACTTTGCTTCAGAAACAGCGAGCTTACGCCATTAAGTTGTAATATTGCTGCCCTCATTTATAGCAGCCTTTTATGTTTGGCCGTCTCAAAGTGTATTGCAACTTGTCTGTACCACAGAAGTACTTGTCACTTTCAGAGCATCCTATAGGCATTGCCAAAGTGGCAGTTACAGCTGAGCATCGCTCTGCAAGCTTTTGCTCAGGAAAAGAGCCTTTAACACATTGTCCCAACTCTCCCCACAGAGGCTCAGCAAAATTTAGCCCTGTTCCTGCCTTCAGGGGGTGAAGACAAGTTGTGCCCAGCTTCGTGCCAGCCGGCATAAAGCTGAAGGCCTTTCTCCTGTGAAAAGGGAGGAAAAAAGTGTCATCACAACACTCCATAAATTCCCAGAGACCTTTCAAAAGCTCAGGAAGGTTTTCTAGTGAAGTTTTTCTTACGGCTAGGACTTATAAGTGGCAGGCAGAGCCTGTCATATTACATCTATCCATGCCACATCATGTTAAATCCACTGTTGAACTAGTCTGCTGCACCTCTATGGGTATTGACGTCATCTCATCTATACATCTAACCTTAATTTCCTTACAGAATATGTAAGTCAGACTGATCTACCTCCATAAATCCTAAGAAATGAGATGATGGGATACAAGGAAATTAAGTATCTAAGACAATATAATCAACAAGCCACAGTGTTCCCCTCTTAAAAATCAAAACTCTTCTCTAATTCCCACAATGGGAGTCTCACAGTTGCAAGAAAACACAAGCCAGTTTGGGCTTCACAACCCCAAATTCAGCTTCCACGCATGACAGCAAGCAGGCAGCACACAGACGAGCAGTTTTTAGCAGGACAGCTGTGCTGAGCCCTGCCGGAGTAGCGCGTGTCATTACTGAGCATACGCTGTGGTTAGCACCATTTAAATTAATTTGGCACAGAGGGACAAAAAGAGGGGAAGGGTTGGTGACCACAGCATATCACTGCACTTGACAAGTGCCACAGTGCACCCCTGGAAGGGGAAAGGAGCCCTGCCGCCCTTTGCCAGCGCTACAGTTGTCTGGCCAGCTGTGCAAGTAAATGATGTCACGGCTTTCCATTGATATCATGGACAGAGCCCACGACTTCTTTTGCAGCAAGAAAATAAAAATGGAATACTAATGTAATACTAATACACCAGAAATTCTTCACAACAGGCAGGCAGACGCCTCTCAGGGTCTCTTCACATCTCATCTCCTCTCCGCTTCTTGCAGCCAGGTCGGGCTGAGTTGGGCCCAGTCACCGCCCGGCAGGAGGCCAGAGGGTGAGGCCTGCAAGGCCCGCGCCTCCCCTTCTCTGCCCCCGCTCCAGCTTCTTCACTCATTATTATTTTTTTATTTTCCCCTTCTTAAATATGTTATCACAGAGGCGTTATCACTGTCACCAACTGGCTCGGCCCTGGCCAGCAGTGGGTCTGCCCCAGGACTGTTTGAGTCCACCAGACAAAGGGGAAACTTCCAGCAGCTTCTTACAGAAGCTGCCGCCATAGCCCTCCCTCACCAAACAAAACCAGGACACTCCACCACTTCCCCGGGCAGCCTGTTCCAGTGCTTCACAACCCTTTCAGTGAAGATATTTTTCCTAATATTTAATTTAAACCTCTCCTGGTGTAACTTGAGGCCATTTCCTCTCATCCTGTCACCTGTTATTTGGGAGAAGGGCTGACCCCCACCTCCCTACACCCTCCTTTCAGGCCGTTCTAGAGAGCAATGAGGTCTCCCCTCAGCCTCCTCTTCTCCAGACTGAACAACCCCAGTTCCCTCAGCCGCTCCTCATCAGACTGGTGCTCCAGACCCCCCACCAGCTTCGCTGCCCTTCTCTGGACACGCTCTAGCAAGTCAACGTCCTTCTTGTACTGAGGGGCCCAAAACTGCACACAGTATTCAATGCATGGCCTCACCAGTGCTGAGTACAGGGGGAGGGAGTTCCTCTGAAGGCATAAAAGTTCAGGAATCTCGATCCAGGATTGTTTCCTTTCTTTGCATTTCCCTTTTTGATCAACCACTGACAGCTGATGGGCATCATCTTTGCCGGGAACATCTCTGCAGGTTGAGGACCCAGTAGGCAGAAAAGGTTAGCATGCTGGGGTGGAGGTGGAAAGCGGGCAGCATTTTGTACCCCAGCCCCTTTGCTGGGAACAACATCCATGATATAGGACAGCAAGAGCTATAGACTAGTGCCATTTCTTAACCACCCCAGGAGTTTGCTCCTGAATAATCGGATGTTCTGGCTTTGAAAGAGTATGTCCAACCTTAGCAAATCCCAAGCATAAACATCTTGTACTTTATGATTTGGGACAATAAAGCCGAATTAGCTGAAAAGCTTGAAATTGGATTTCAGTGGAAGTTACACTTCTAACCAAGGGTTGACTCTGGGGTAGAAAGATCAATTTTGCTACTTCAGTGCTCCAGCTGTGAAGGAGAATATTAAGAAAACAGAGAAGTTGAATATCTCAAGTGTCATATCTGCTTCATCATGCAACCTAGGTCTTCCATTCCCACCAAGTTTCTTACTCTTTTTTTTTTGGATGGTCTCATGGGATTTCCAATCTTCTCCTCATTTTGAGACCCCGTGTTTCAAACCCCTCTCTACCACTCAGGAGGTCTGAATTGCCTGCTGAGGATTCGCCTCAATCACTGTAGTGAATATTCTCAGGATCGTGGGCTGTAATACTCAAAGTTTTACCCCTATGGTGCAAAGATGCCAACCCTTAAAAACCCTCCAGTGATGGAAAATATGTGCCCAAATTCTCCAGAATTTCCCAATTAATTTTTAACAGGACCAGTGTGTAAATAAGTTTGGCCACCTGTTTATTCACTTTTCTTATCCTCCACCTTCATCAGTCTCATGTGGAATATAAACAGATTACCAGGCAAAGTTAAAAAAATAATCCATCCAGTTTATACTGTTGAATTGAAGGGGGAAAAAAACCCCAAGCCAACAAAACTGCAGTATCTCTTTGCAAATTGATGAAGTACAAAGGTTGCTATTTTCCCGTCCTTTGACACTGATAGTTCAGGATTTATTTTGGGGCTGTTGCTTGCAAAAGACAAATTATAGCAGTTTTTCAGAAGAGAATAAGATTTTGGTATATTATTCCACATTTGGCTGTATTCTACTATTTAGACTCCTCCTCAGTTGAAGTAATCACTAAATGCAAATAAAGAGAGCATCTGCAGGAATTTTATGGTTACCCTTGAAGTTTCCACATGCATCCACAAAGTCTCCCTCTGCCTCTTACTAATTTATGAGGTGTCAGTATGGTGGCTTTGCTGTCTGACATCAGCGAGAGTGTCGTAGTTCAGCCCGGGTCGGGACCAGACTACGCAGTCTCTCTCTCACTCCCCCCACCCTCCGAGAGAACAGGGGGAGATAATAGAAGAAAAACGGCTCGAGGTTTGAGATAAGGACAGGGAGAAATCCTTAAAGTTACCGTCACGGGCAAAAACAGACTCGACTTGGGAAAACTATTCATTTATTACTAAAACTAGCAGGGTAATG
>JAAGAY010002138.1:0-19155 GCA_011801015.1 Ardeotis arabs
AAACAAAAAATTGCAAAAAAAAAAAAAAAAAAAAAATTACCAAGGTCAAAAGCAAGATGAGTGGTTGTAAAGCCCTAAAATAAGAAACAAGAGACATAATCACCTAACAAGTTTGGGTTTTTGACCTTGGCGTATATTTTTCAAGACTTTGGAAACAACATCAAATTTGACTGCTTTCCTCCAGGCAGCTCTTTGTTGAACGTTTGTCATCCTGAATTTTTCATCTCTCCACTGCAAAGTTTTTGTTTTAAAGAAAGTGAGTCAATGTTATCGGAAAGTCTGTCGCAGATCAGACACTGCCTCTGTTTGTTGCCTCAGTCGGTCTGCTGCGGGAGGGGTGAGAGAGAAAACAGTGGCAGGGTATCATAGTATTCTTCTGGACTTATCCAGTTTCTCTACGCTAAGCTGACACCAAAAAAAAAAAAGGAAAAAGAAAAAAAGAACTTCTGCTCTGTAGAAGACCTCCTTAGTGAAGGGAGCTGCTTCCTTTATATTGTAACGGATATAACTGGGATAAAACAATTCTTTTAGGCTTGTTTTCTCATCAAGGGGAGTTTATAAAATCAGACCAGCTATTCCTCTCTTTACCTCATGCAGCCTTGATAAGGCAATTCAGGTCCTAAAGACAGAGAAGTTCCTACTTTTTTTTGCTCCTAGCTAGACAGAGGAAAGGCACACAAATTCATGTCTTTGCTGCAAGAAAGGCTAGAGCATAATTTCCACAGTTATTTACCCCGTTTGGCCAGAGTCGCTGGCCACCAGCCAGCCAGTTGACATAGATCAGAAGCGGCTTTGTAGGCGGTAGCTGGGGGACATGAGAGGGAAAGCTGGGGTTATCGTGTTGGAGATGGGATACAAACTCATGGGAATTCTGCAGCTCACCGAACTTTTTTTTTGTGATTTTAGTTTTTAGCACTATATCATCAACACACCAAACCAAGCTAGAACGTTTTTCCTTGTGTGTACCCTTTCAGTATAGTTCAGGCTGCTTAAATGTTAGTAGACTTACCTTGGTCCGTAAATCCTCAGTCTGTTGATTCACAAAATAAGGGCTTGGGCTGTTCATCAGGCCTCTGTGTGAGTCACTTCCAGAAAATAGCAATGGTCAAGCTTGCAGGCCTGCTGCTTTCTGAGCGATTTCTCAGAACAGACCCCTTTCCAAAATAACATCTAGTATGTTTACAGTGTGTGGATAATCGAGACAGAATGCCACTCAAAGGTGTACAGATGGGATGTTTTTGAGAAAAGGATCTTTCTTCAAGTGCCAAGTCCTGTATATACGGTTCTTTCTGTAACCCTTCTCTGCCACGTCTTCAGAACCTCTGGTTTCCCCTAGGTAGCAGTATTTGATGAACAACTGCGTGGCACCGATGTTATCTTGTTCTCTAGACTTCACGTGTGTGAGACACTAATGAGCAAGACTCCTGTGTATCCATTGATCTATGGCAGCTGCAGCATAATCAAACACCAGTGTTATGCATATACAAGCTACTCTGTGATTACAGATCCACTAATAAACTGTTTGCAAGATATAATTATGCACATTAGATGTGAAATGCAATCCACTTACGCAAGGTACATGCTTACAGGTTCCACAAAATTCAAGGAGAGGGGAAGAAATTGAGCAGCTGAATTAACTTCTTTCCCCCAGACTAATTTTTATTTCCCTACCACGACAACCAACGCTCCCAGCCAGAATGTTCTCACTGAAGTCGTCCCACCAGTGATGTGGGGTATTGCTGATCGGTTCGCGGACGCACAGTCACATGCAGAAAACATCCTGAAATGTTCTAACCCACCTCCAAAGCAGCCTTTCGTGCCTAGCCTGCATACATCAGCATAAATATCTCTCTTACCTCAGGATTCCCAAAACAACCTTGATGAGGGATATGGGCAACGCAGAGGGCCATGAGCTGTCAGAGTCAATTCACGTCTGTGGAAGCGCTTTATGCAGAGATGGATGTAGGGACTCCAAATGCAACAGCACGCAGCTTTCAGGGCTTGGCTAAGCTCAAAGTTGACACCTAAACATCTTACATAACACACACAGAGAGATAAGAGCCCTACCACAACGGTTAAACAAAAGGATCTAATTTTGCATTCTGAGTGGGAAGCTGCCTACCAGTTAAAAAATGCTAAGCACGGCAGGTAAGAGGGTGGAAGCAGCACCTGATGTCTCTTTTTTCTAAACCAGGCTACAAGACAGATGTGTCTGTTTGCTCCAGCTGTTTCCAAAGCTGGAACCTTTTTCCTAAAAGAAGATGCCCGCAGGTGCTACTTGAAATAACTGAACAGGACTCTTCCTGATCAGAACGTGACTCCTGCTTGCCTCTGTTGTTCCCAAGCATTTGGAGTACTCAGCCAGGACACAGGAGACCCTTCCCACACTGAAGTTGTTGAAGTCCAAATTCCCAGCCTCCCCAGTGAGCACCCTAGTCACAATGACTCCTGCGCTGGAGTAGCTGCGTTCACACCTCTGCTTCAACCTGGGTCAATACCACAGTGCAACAAGAGACCTAAGTCTTCATGGGCAGGCCTAAGTGTAAAGCCAGTAAAAACAACCATCCTTTCCCAGCTGGCTGATTTGGACACCCTGGGCTACTTCTGGTTTTGAGCACTAGCAGTTTAACAGTGTGCTTCACAAAGAAATAGCCTTTGTTTCAATAACATACATGTGTGGCATCTCCCATGAAAGCGTGGCTGTACAGCCAGAGACATCTACCTGAAGACACTCTTCTGACACTTGCATGCCAGCAACTAATCATAAAAAGATCAGGGACATGCAACTATGGAAGTACAGGGTGATACCAGGTACCTGAGTGTGATGTAGTGAGGAAGGACCCTGATTGAGCCTGGCACTGCCTTAGGAAAACACAACATCATAATGGATTGAAAATCTGCTTAAATCCTTTCAATTAACCAGAGGAGTACAGATGTTTTTCTAGAAACCAACATGAAATGAAACTTGAGAACATCAGAACCAATTATTCCTCCGGTGATGCAACAGAGGCTGAACTATACAATTAGAGAACTAAACCAGATTATCCCAGAAGACTACTTGACTTTCGTACTGGTTATTTGGAACAGTGATGATGAGCAAAGTAGGTATCCGTTTCTGTGATTCTGTGCTGTCTATGTTTTGGCAATGGAATTATGCAGCTTTTATATTAAAACCCCTTTTCTCATTTTACCAATCGCAGCACAAACTGTGAAAAGAAATATTATCTGAACTTAGAGTCTCCATTGTCTGGCGAGCAGAGGGCAGGGCTGGGTGCCTCTTCCAGCCTTGCCTGTGGCCTGCTAAGTGACTTTGGGCATTTCACTTCACCTCTTATGCCTCAATTCCCCCACCTATCAAATGACTTGAAATCTCCAGATGAGGATCTTGAGATCTCTGTGTAAAGATCCAGGAACTCTCATTATCCTGATGTTAAGCAATGAGGAGAAAGTTTAACTGAGCGCAAGGCGTGACTCACCCCAGCCTAAATAAATAAAAGGAAGTTTTTGAAAACTGCCTTTGTGGAATTCACTCTGAAGATGCTGTTATCTGCATACAGACAATAGCAACGGCACTCAACTGTATGGTGTTCAGGCATAGCTTTTTCTGTGTATTATCTACTGTGCTGCTGTCAGCCACACTGTCTCCTTATATTGCATTTCTTAATCCATTAAAGACTCCTTCAAAAATACAGGCATTGTTTTGGGGGGTGGCATGCTATGGTAGGGAGCCCTTTACATGTTTTAAAAAACATTAAGCACAACAAGACATAAAAGGGCTGGCCAATATCTGTAATCTTATAGCTGTTCTAGAAGTCCCTGCAGATTTTCAGATCTCGAGGGCTTCCAGAAAGCAACATGAGAAGGGATGCAGATGCTTTCGGTTCCTCAGGCCCAGCACAGGCCAGCTGTAGTACTCTGGCAGCTCAGAGTGGACATGAAGTTGCCTACCCAGGATATCTGAGGTTTTCTTCCACATAAAGGAATCCAGGTGACACTAAGCAATCACAAGCAGAGAGCCTGTCAAGGAACAGTCAAAACACGAATGTGCTCTAGTAGCCTCCACCACCCAAATCTCTACCTGATAAGCTAGACGCAACATCATCCCTGGCTTAATGATATTTGCTCCTCTTCTGTTTCCAGTCTTCAGTTTTTTTTTGTTTCGGTTCCCCCCACCCCTCCTGTTAGCACACACAGCACTGTAAGAAATTGGTTGCCACAAACTACATCGGTGGCTGATGTGAGAGAGGAGCTCCTGTGAGGGACAGCACAAGCATCTGGTCCTGCAGCCATCCTGCATCAGCAGAACAGAGTATGCTCAAATTCAAAGCATGGAAACCAAACGCATGTAGGGATAGCTGTTCATGGGCTGAATTTGGGATGACAGGGGAGAAAATAAACAGAGTGACTCAAAGCCCTGTTCTTGTTTCGCATGTGAATGTTTATCACTGAGCAAGCTGTGTTACAGTCAGTTATACTTTTGATTATACTCAGTACAACTGTTAGAGGTGATTCAGTCCTGGTACAGATAATGTCCAAGTGACTCTCCAGATTCAAAAGATTATTCTTGTAAGCTTTGAGCTATAATATTTCCTCTCGTAGATCCAGTGGTGGAAAGCAATTACACATCTGAAGCTTTTTTACCTTCTCCATGGTCAAGGCAGAAAGGAACTCCCAGCTGTAATAAAGGATTTTAAGACTTTGCCCAACTGAAATAAAAATGTCAAACTTCACAGGAGGGGAAATTTACCACAGGTACATCTTAGGCTGAAGGTGTTTTGCTAGTCAGAAATTACGAACTTTATGCACAAAAATATGTCCTTCCAAAACTCTTTATTTGTTTAGAAGAGTCAGACAACTCCAGAGGATTTATCAGCACAAATTGGATTAATCGTAATGAGAATTTTGTTAAAATCCCCTGTTCTGTTTCTAGGAAGCTTTCCTGAAGATAGTATATGTTAAAGTTTTTCTATTGCCATTCAGTCCTCTTGGTCACTCATACTTTATCCACCTTTACAACATGCGCCCACCTTCAAATTCACCTCATAAAAGGTAGCAAAACGTTTACTATCAAACTGTCAGATTATTCTAAAAGTCTTGTTCTTAAAGAATTAATTTCATTTTCAAGGTGAAAGTTGCATTTCAGAATGGAGTAGAGTTCTGCTCTCTTGCTACACACTAAACACATCAAAACCTTGCATTTCCGTACACCTAGTGCACCAGGCTGCCATGTCGTGTCGTGACAAATGGATTGTCAGCTGTTTTGTTGTGCTTTCAGGGAAATCAGTTCTCTACTGAAGTGAGAGCAGAGACTGGGAGACAGAGTCACGACGCGTGCTGTCCAGTTAGACAGTCAAGGCTAGGAAGAGCTGCCACCATTTAGAGATGGATCTCCGAGAGGTGAAGTCTCTTGCTGAGGCTGATACTAGAAATTAGCAATATTTAGATTTGTCTCTCAAACTGAATCCGCAAGGAAATATTCCTCTTTATCAGCACATTCCATCACGGGCAGGTTTGGAGCGCTCTGGCACAGGGGGTGCCGACCGCTGCTTTCATTATGGAGCTCACAAAGTTAAAAAAAAAAAACACAAACAAAAAAACAAAACCAAACCAAAAAACCTGGCTGCTGCTTTGGGGATCTTCCTAGCTCTGCCTGCCTCATGTCAGCTCCGAGAAAGCAAAGCAAAGCCCGTTCCTTGGGTGTGTCCTGCTGAGGGAGCTGCCTTTTCACCTTCTTTTAATACAGTGCTGTTATTGTTTTTGTTCGCATTGATCTTACCCTTTGAGAATTTGGAAGGGATTTCAAAAAGGCAGGGTGTTGACGGTAACCTTGTTTTCATGCTTCTCCTCTGTTGCTAGAGCTATTTATTTTCACTAAGTAGGAATTAGGATGGCCCCAGTCCTCCACCTTGATCCAAACAGGCGTGCCCTGGGTCAGAATGAAGTCTCATAGACTTTCCCTTGGCTTTGTAAGAGCGCAAGAATTTCCCTGTGCAGATGTGATTGTATGTTCCTTTGCCTTCTTTATGGAGGACGGATTCCTCAGCACCCTACCATAGGATTTTCCTGTTAGATGTGGATTTTACACCCTCAGGTCTTTAGTGTTGTAATTTGCTGCATTTCTGTGCTTTGTCTCCCTTGCCCAGGCCTTTGCTCACCAAGGAGACCAGCAAGGTGTCTATGAGCCAACAGTACAGCAGGAGCAAAAGAAAGAAGGCACAAGAAGAGCAGGGGTTGCTCTTCACCTCTCCATCACCTTTGTGGTCTCTGTTAGCAGCTGCAGTGTTTGTAGATGTCCAGTTAAGCTCGAGACTGACCCACAGAACAAGGAGAAGCAAAGGTCACTTCCAGTTTCACTAGAAAGAAATTCCAGCGGCTACTCCAACCCCATAATCCAGCCATGATTAATGCGTGTCGAAGGCAGATCTGGTTTCATCAGAGATCCTGGATTTTGAACAGTCTTAACCATTTGGGGAAGAATAAAACCCCACCCTTGAATGCTGAAGGAGGGAAAATACAGCTCAAATACAAAGTTGGATCCTGTCACAGGGAGTTAACAAATGACAGTGTTCGACACAAACACAGGCTGCTCTGGGGAGCATTAAAACAAAGGTAGGCTGGTTTCCTCAGGATTTGCATGTCTGTTCTCCCCTTCACCCATACCGCCTAATTTAAAGGGTTTCGAAGGAATTTCTGAAACCTTTTTTCTCTCCCACTCTCAAATTTGCTTGAATTTGACCTGCAGACTTGACAATTTGTGGTGTGGGAGAACAGTAAAGAGGAAAAAAGGCACACAGGTGTAGTGATCTTCCAGACCTTGCTTTACTGTGAGTCCAGTGTCAAACTGAGTCTGTGCAGGGCAAGACTTTTTTTGGACAGGAAACCCTTTCAGGACAAAGAAAATAGCTCCTGAACCTCTCACAAGAAGCATCTCAGCTGAGATTCCCAGGCTGGAGCCAGACCAACCGACCCATGTCCACCACAGAGAGCTGTCATTTTGGGAGGTTAGTGCCTGGCTGACTGATCTTCAACTCACAGCCCCACTCCCAGATTTCAGATCACAGCACTCAAGGTTTCCAAAAATAGTCCCAATCACTGAAGTTTCCCATTCAGCCATAATGCAGCAGTATCATTCCCTAACCTCATTCTCAGAAACAGCTGAGATTTTTGGCTGCATTTTAAAACAAAAAGGCAAAAAGGAGGGGGGAAAAAAAAAAGCAGGGGGTGGAAAACAGCTTGAGGGAAATGCCTGGCATGGAAAAGCTTCAGCCTAAAGAGCTGAGCTTTGGCAAACCTGTAAGCAGTCAGACTGCTTCTTACAACGAAAACCACCCAACACACTTGATCGGTGCATACCCACTCGTAAAAACGCAGACACCTCTTGCATCTAAGAAACCTACGCTCCACAGCAGATAGGGTGAGCAGTAATGAACGGGTTCAAATCACAGCAGCGAGATCAAGATTAGGTAACAGGAGAACATTTAACTGTAAAGATAACTTGAGTCCTGGGATACATTTCCCAGGAGAAACGAGCTTCTATCATGGGAGGTTGTCAGAAGCAGATAGAGTACAGCCACCGCAAAGAGCAGCTTGAAAGTGAACCAGGTGACGCATCAAGACTCCTCAATATTTACTCTATCAACAGTCATTTGCAGACACTAACAATGAGCAATAATGCTCTTCCCTTACTAGAAGGATTTTATAACTGTTGAAGTGATCTATTTTTCACATCCCCGTTTTAACAGAGACGATACCTCTACCCCATCTGACAGCAGTGATGAAGGAGAGGCACATGGAGATTGTACAACTTGTCCCTGCTCATAGAAAATGAGTTTGGGTACAGCTGATGACGCCAGTATTTAGAGTTCTGCATTTGTCACTTCTCAACTCAAATCGTTCTTCTCCCTGGGAATTTCAGAAGAAGTTCAGACACACATTTTCATGGCCACTGATTGATGGAGTTCCTTTTTTTGGCTGCTGCTTCTTCTGCTCTTGGGTTTATCCGAGCTCAGTACCCTAGAATCTCCTTACAGCTACTTCATCCTCTCTTTCTTCTTTTCTCCAGCCAGGGGATTTCCACTCTGTTGTCAGATCCAAGGTTGTATATGCACAGCAGTCTGCTGTGCTTCATCTTTCTGAGGAAAGATCCCAGATGGGAGCTTTTCCTCTCCGTTTTCGTCATCTACTTTTCAACTCCTTCCTTTCACTTCACTTCCAGCCTGGCAGGTCTTTGCTGTACGTGTAACTACTTCATAAAACAGGGATTTCTCTTTATTGCTGCTTCTGTTCCTTCTCTTTCAAGGCTTCATTTTAATTGTAGAAAGTCGAAGAGGAATCCTTTGGGAATCCAAGGAAGCAACTTGAGGGTGTCAGAAGATTCAACAGATAATGTCCTACCACTGCCCAGCCAAGGATGTCTGGTGGGCACCTCATGACCCTGGGAACAGTTTGTTTCCTTACCACTTCTCTTTTGCTCTTAGCAGCAGCTTCCTCGACATTATAATGTACCAACAAATGCATGCCTATCAGTTTTGAGCTTCACAGATCTTTTGAGATCCAGAGGTTTTCGGTTTCTTCCACCCCATTGTCTTTTAGACTTGATTTTCACATCCTTCGTATTTATGGTCATTTTCTCAGTAGCCCCAAATTGTTCACCTGTTCTTTGGTTTGTCTCTAGATGGGAAACAGCTACAATTAATTCAGGATCTGTTCTTATTTTGTGCTCTGCAGACTGATTTCCCACAGTGTTGGATCCTGGCTTCTATCACATCTGCTCTCACTCAATTTGGCAACGTAGTCATTTTCCACTGTGGTATCTTAATCGTTCTTTTCTGCTTTCATAAGGAGTCTACTGCTATTTCAGAGTTTTACCTTTTAATATGTCTTTATCTGGCAGGAACCTGAAGCAACATGCATTTCCAAGGATGAAAACCAGGTGTGCTCTTCATGCTACCATTTTAAGGTCAAGAAGGAGTACGTTTGCCCACCCAGTTTAGGTGTCTGCCTCAAGTAAAAGCCAGGTACGGATTCAAGGGATCCACACCTTTGGCTTAGTAACCAGTCTGGATGGAAGTGTGCCGAAGACAACCTGCAACAGCACTCAAGGATTACCTTCCTGACAGATCTGCCTGCAGGCACCATAGTCCTTCATCACCTCCGAGGTAAAGCTTGCAGATTGTTATGAAGGGGAAAACAAGCTTAACTAACAGTTACTTCACAGCTCCTTCCCGGTTAGTAAGTTGTCATGGCAGACCTGTTTCTCTCTGCCAAAGGAGAGACATAGCCTGGGTGCCACTCAGCTGAGAGGGGATGAGACAATGAGCAAGGAAATTGTTCTTAGCAAAGATAGTAATTCAAGCACTTCAACTTTCATATAAGGGGTACTGATAAAGCATTTCAGAGAGCTTTATGATCCAACTCTCCCTGTTTCAAGGTGTGTCACCCACCACATTGTGCCTCTTGGTTGCAAAAGGCTGTATTTCAGTGGGATTTCTCCCCTAAGCTGTTCATACATCCCATAGAATAAGCCATAGATACCTGAAAGTGTCTCCAGGAAGCAAATTCCCCACGAGAACCACAAGGATGGGAAAAGCCTCCACTTTGTCCGCTAAAAAAAATACCCTAGTCACTTTAAATTCAATTAGTTACAGTCCCTGAATTACTTTGGAGCATGCTGAAATTAAAGCTGGTTGAGTCAGTCTGGTGTGTAGGTAACCAGAGCTCAGTGTCGAAGCCACACACTGCTGCCGTCCCCACCCAGGCCCAGGAGTACAGAAAGTCCTAGCAGTGCTCTCCCACGGGTCTGTTTCCCAGCATTTATCACCAGCACTGCATTTAGGAATAACGCGGTTGTCAGCAAGCATCTAACAAAAGCCCAGGAGCACCGTGCAGCAACTGACCTCGCTGCCTGGGAGCTCCTTGCTCCCACGGCTCCTGCCCATGGAGCCGGCTCCACACCAGCTTTCACACCGCTTCACAAAAAGAGTGTGCAAAGCACTTTGAAAGTCAAGTCTACACATTTTTCTCTGAAGCTGCCTGTAATCCACCTTTTTTACGCTTACGTAGGCAAAACTGAGCACCTGGGATGACTAGCTGCAGTCCCAAGCACAGAGGCAGGCTGTTAAACACGCTGCACCCTTGGTTTGAAAGCGCCATCCTCCTCCGCTTTGTTTCTCAAACACCAGTATTTAATGACAAACAAGAGCTTTTCTCCAAGGAAAGCGACATTGCCACAACACAGAAGTGAGAAAACAGGATCACGAGTTATTAAAGTGCAAGAAAATGCATTTAAAGTAGAGTCAAAGCAGAGGTGTGCATTAATATGGACATGAAGATGGGTCTCTCCATCTCGATTCCTCTTCACCGCCTTTGAACTGAAGAGGAAGTGCTCATGGCAATGCAGGATGCAAAGCTGATTATGCTTTGCTTGGTAAGAAAACATGCATAGCCAGGGAGCACATGACTGCCCAGAGATTAAAAGGAGAGTAAAATTCAGCACTTTGTCTTCATTAGCAGTTCCACAAAGTCCTTGATTTTTTTTCCCCATCTTGTTTTCTGTTCAAAGACTTCAGGAAAAAAAAACATTAGAGACAATTGGAAAAAAAAAAAAAAGATACTCCAAATCCTAAGAGCAGAGGTAGGGAAACTGAGGTATAGTGTATGTTCCTGCTCAGCTGCATAAAATGGGCTGGAGCGGAGCAGCAACTGCGGTTCGAAGACCTCCAGTCACAGCCTCCATCCCTTGTAGCAGCTCGTTATATTCTCACCAACTGTTCGCTTACAGGTTTGTGAAAGCAGCCCAGCATCAAACTTTTCTAATGCATTCCTTGCCCTATCCTCACCTTATTTCACCAAGTCTTTCAGAAAATCTTGAACCCTTACAGAGGCCACGGTCCCTCTGTTACTCTCCTGCATTTTCCATCAATCTACTCAGAAAGTATTTCAATACCTTAATTGTTTTTTTTATTTCCTAGTTTTCATTTTAAGCACATGAAGCCTTTGCTATGACAAGCGCTCCCCAGCAGCATGCCCCTTGCTCTGCCGATGGATCTCTAGGTTAAACACAGTGCCCAGCACCTGCAAGCGGATGTGTGTGCAGAAGGACAATTGCAGTTTCTTGGGATACTGAGCCAAGAAAACAGTCATCTGGGGCAGAAGGTGCTCCAGCTGCTGATGGCTTGGAGCTGAAGAAAGGATCGCTTTTCCATTTCCTGCACTCTCGGTGCAAGCAAGACGCACACACATAGCGCGTAGCTCAGAGGTGCTTTAATGGCAGCGAAATGTAAGCTTCAGCCTCATTTTCTTACAAAGTTTCATGATTCTCATGGGATTTTCTTGCAAGATGTGCTGCCCTAGCCCCACCGGGTTGGCTTGTCAAGCACAGCTTTATCCTGACTTTTAAAGGCAGAAATACCAGATCAAGAGCAGCTGCCTCCTTTACATTGCCAGCGTTTCCAATGACCGGTGCTCGCGCATACGACCCTCGTTCAGGAAGACATTTATTCAACAGATGCCTAAAAGCCGTTGACCTGTATGAGACTCAAGCTTGTGCTTCAGATTTGTTCTGAATCAAGGCCTGAAAGACAGGATATTTTTTTTCCTGCTCATTTAAACACTGAAACCTAAGACTGTAACACAGTATATTGAAACGTCCCTCTGCTGCTGTCCCACCAGCTCATGAATCTTGTGGAGAGGCCATCAGTTACAGGTTGCTGCAACTGTGGTAAAAACCAAGCCTTACATTTATCTTTCCAGAGCATACATTAGTGACTAAGATGTACGATGTTTTCTTGCTATCAGATTTAGAAAAGTTTTGGAAGCTTGTGGCACATGATGGACTCTGAAATGTTTTCCTTGGATTAAGTATCAGGTTGCATTTTGATTAGGCGAAATATATACCAGAGGAAGGCAGGCAGTGATGAATTAACAATTTCCTATCGCTTTCTCAGGCTTACTATTCATTTTAGGTGGAACAAATTTGTGTCAATTGAATAATTCCATAGAGGCATTGATTTATTTGGAATTTAAAGGTATAGTAAAGAAAACAGAGTCCTAATCATAAAGAGTACAGTTTTGATTAACCCTAGGATTCTTTTAAAAAGGACCAATTATTTTCCAAGCTGTGGCAATTTCCAAAAACCTTTCTCCTTATATCAACAGTTTAGGTTGAGGCACATTGTTTCTGAAAATCAGAACATCACTTTTTGGGTTTCTAGCATGCAGCACTAACACTGAACTAGCCTCATCTGCCACCTTCTTGCCTTTGGGTATTTATAATTAAAATAATCATAAAGTGCCCAACGTTGGACTCACCCACCCCGAAGTGGGTAAGCTTAAAACAAACACAAAGCTACCCACTGGAACAAGTGTTTGCATCCCTGATAGCCATTGTGCTCTCAAGAAGGCTTTGGAAAACGCAGCTTACAATAAAATTCTCCATCACTCTAAGGGATGGAGGTACTGACCCAGCTGAAGCCATGTGTTCAGTGGCAGGGAGGGGATGATTTACAGCCTGAGCTGGTTTAGGGGCTGGCTGCTGGGGACCATCTCCTGCAGAGCGGGGGGCTGAGGGAAGGGAGCTGGGACCCTCCCTGGGCACAGAGAGCTGCTACCCCAGACGATGCTCCAGCTTGGAGGGGATGATTTACAGCCTGAGCTGGTTTAGGGGTTGGCTGCTGGGGACCATCTCCTGCAGAGCGGGGGGCTGAGGGAAGGGAGCTGGGACCCTCCCTGGGCACAGAGAGCTGCTACCCCAGACGATGCTCCAGCTTGTTCCTGAGGCTGTATGATGAGATGCCCAACCACCACCCACCCTACCTGCACCACGGCATCCGCACATGCCAGACCGCTGGAAACTTGGATTAACTCTCCCAAACGGCGTAAAAGCCACTGGTGCCTCCCAGCCATCCTGCAGTAATTCAAAGTTCAGGCTAATGCCATGCTCTGATTAATGTATGTATCCCCATACACCACCGGAGAACAGATACGCAAGAACACAAATTTAAATGAAGAAAGGAGTTGTGAATCTTTTAAATGAAGAATTGACTCACGTGCGATAATTACAGCCTTTGCAGGCAGAAAGTGCTTCAGTCAAGTTCACACTCCTTTTAATTAAAAGGGTTGTATCTCCTTCCATGTTAAATATCCTCATCTAAATAATAAACTTTCAATACACACGACCCAATAAATACTGCCTCCAGATTGCATATTTAGTATCTTCAATAAATAAGGCTATAATTTCAACTACTAATTCGTTATGAATAGCCGTTTAAAATAACAAAGCAACCATTCAAATGCAAAGTTAAAATGGCGTTTCAAGTTCTAAGTTTGTTTGAAATTCTCGCTAACGGGAGCCATTCTCCTCCAGTCAGCAGCCTGTTGTCACAGAGCTGGATGCCCCAGAGACTCCTACCTCTTCATCAAGCTGGGCTCACGTTGGCTCTTAGGCTCAAGCTAATGGGAGCAGGCGACGGACAGCTGGAGCACGACCTCCTCGGCTTTGTTTACAGAGGAAGCTCTTCTCATTAGATAGCTAGACGGGTCTGCACATTGCTGGGAGACAAATATATGGACTTTCTCGTGTAGGTCAGCAGTTCAGATCTGATGGGGATGAGTAATGACAAGCTAATTGATCTCAGATGGCCGTTTGGTGGTCTCTGCAAAATGAATTTGGTGGTCTGGGTTCATGTCTCGGGGGATGCACGTCCATGTCATTAAAAAAAACCGGCACCGCGTGGCTCCTCTGCAAGGGCAAGGCCTGGAAGGAGACACAAAACCCCCCCCCCTCTTTTCTTATTCTTAGAGGGGGTCCCTTCGTGGCAGGGCTGGAGCACTCTGACAGCTGCAGTTGAAAAGTTGGCTCTCGCTGAGAAACTTCCCAGCGGCTCTGAAGAGACGGGCTGTGTTCTCTCAGCCCACTCCTGCGCTCCCAGCAGAGGAGACAGAGGTTTGCTCACAGCCCCTTTGCGTGCCAGGGAACTTGATGCCCATGCCTAATTGGAGAAAGGCTGACGATGTTATCTTCTAATCAGAAACTACTGTTTGTGTTATGGCTCTCTAATAATCTATCCCCTGTCCTTCCAGCATACGAGGAAAAGCATGACCCTTTGCAACTCATCTACTGGCTAAAAATAGTGATTTCCAGTGGTAATGCATTTCTTAAATTATGTCCAGTGGGGCAGAAAGAGCCTCAAAACCTCCTTCTCTCAGGAGGGTCATTTATTCTGACAGAAATGCTAAAGCATATATCTTTCTGTCACGGCTCTGGCCCTCGGAAGAATTTCTAGATACAGTATTGCTTTTTTAATTTCTTTCGTTTAAACATTATTAATTGCCTCCCCAGCCCTCTTTGCTGAAAACAACTGTCTGGGGTCAGACTCGAGGGCTGTTGTTTCCATTCCTGCTATGCACAAAGGACCACTTCATTACGGAGCCTTTCCGGAGGAGCTGCGGATGGACTCATCCTGCTCTCCTGCTGCTTGATCCTGGCTGTTTTAACACCAAAGTTGCTCAGCAGGTTTGCTCCTGATTTGCAAGGACAGGCAAACCTCAGCCTCTCCAGCAGGATTGACCCAAAGCCAGAGGTACCGAGGCTGAGGTGTGCCTTCCAAAAGGGCTCCTGAGCAAGGTGGGGGGTTGGTGTATCCCCCCTTTCGTAGCTTGGCTCCAGGTAGAGGAGGAAGACACAAGCCCAGCGCCCACAGCCAGCCCCACGGGTGTTTCTGCTTGGCACATCCCCATGGGAAGCTGCCTTGGAAAAAAATGGTAAATACTCCAAGGAGGAAGTCTGCTCTGGTCGGCAGGGAGGTGAAGCGCCGGCTTTGTTCTCCGTCCCAGACGCAACACATGGCTTCGGGCGAGCCCGTGAGCCCCAGGGTTCCCACGCGGCCGCGCAGGTAGGTGTGGGCACCGGTTCTGCCCGCTTGCAGCCCTGGGTGCCCAGGAGGGTGCAGGGTTGGAGACACCCGGTGTGGCTGGCACCCACAGCGGGAACAGGATGGCATGAGCGGCCCTTCTCCCCGCCAAGGCCTTTGCACACCAAGATGCGTGGAGTAACAACTGGTTCATCAGCAGTGGGAAAATACACAGGGGTGCTTGGAGGGAAAGCACTGGGGAACCAGAAAGCATTGTATTTGCATGTATAATGGCCGTGTTTGCTGCTCCCTTCCCTACTCCCCCTCACCTTCCCCTCCCTGCGTCTGCTGCCATAAATTAGGGAAGAGGCAGGAGGCTGCGCCTGTGCTCATCTGCTGGTAATTTGGTTGGGGCAGGGCGTAGCTGCGGCATGCAAATACGCTCCTGCTTCCTCGAACGGGGCACCCTCGCACCCAGCTGCGCTGGCAAGGCCAGCGGCCAGAGGTACATGCCCGCTGCTGGACGCACTGCACCCTGGTCACCGTGATTCCTGGTGGCTGACCCCAGCTGGGATGAAGCCAGCTGAGGTGGCATTGGGCCAACGTACCAGGTCCTGCATCATGTCCCTCCCTATGGCGAGTGCTCCGGGGCTTCCCAGTGGCCCCACACTCAAGTCACAAGCTGCCCAGCTCTCAGCCCCCTTCCCTCAGGCAGTCAGGGCCACTGCGCTCCCTCTCTGCATGCTTGGTTCCCTCCCGTGCCAGCTCTACGCAGGATTCACACTGGAAACAGCTTATTCTGAGTTAGAAAGCCTCGTGCTTTCCAGGAGAGCGCCAGCGGGGCTCTCAGCAACAGGAGGACTAACTGAGCCCAGGCGTCAGCACACAGACCTGCAAATCTCATCGCAGTGGCTGTACCCAGGTGGAACCAGGACTCTTTTTGGGGGTGCAGCAGCCTCCAAGGACCAGGCAGAGGAGACCCAAGCTCCTGGCAGGCAGCAGGCACAAGCAGTGATGCTGGGAGCGGTAATCACTCTCTAGATCTACCACCACAGCTCCTCGCCTTCCTGCTGCTGCGGTTGTTGTTGTATTCAAATCAAGGGCTGACATCAAAAATAACCACGGATAACACCGCCTGCTCCTCCTCAGCCCTTCTGGCAGGTTTGTTTCAGCCGACAGCAACCATGTCCCTCCCGGGCACCCTGTGGACTGTGGTCTCAGCAAGGACCCTCTCCCAAGCTGCTGGGCTCCAGCAGAGCCTCAGTCTTTTCTCTTCCCCTTTCCAGCATGCAAAAGGCAAGCTGGACTCACTCCCAATCAGCCTGGCAGGGGAATATTCAATTTTTTTTGCCCACAACCCCCCTAAACAAACTCTCCTGTTGCAGCAGCTGCTTGGTCCCTCGTCCCAAAACACCCAGCAGCACACGTGGGGAGACCATCTGCAGCACCTATGGTGTTTAGCAGAAGGAATCATACAGATGTGCATGCTCTTTACTCTTTGAGGGGGTGTTTGACAACACACAGGGTCTGTGACTCTCAAAACCCCACAAGTCTCAGCTGAGGATCTGCCAGTGCATTTGATCCAGTGTTGGGTTCAGGACCAAAAGCCCTGACCCCATCATCCCCTTTTATGCAGCCTCTTGTACCCTTCTCCACCCAAGCTTCTCTCAGAGCCCCTGGCTCTGCTCACCCCTGCCATCAAACAGCACATTTCTAAAATGCCACGGGGCAGAGGCACATTGAACTCCAGGGAATCCTCAGGCTGCTCTGTCCCTACCTCCAGGCTCCCAGACCAGAAAGAAAATCCCCCTTGTAAGATCCCTAAATGACTCCTGCAGTTGCCAAGAAGCTCAATCTATCTATTTATTTATTTATTTTTTTTTTCCAGGAGACACTCGTGCCTTAACATCTCCCTGCTTCGACATCCAGACCCACACCATACCCCGTGGAGCAGAACACCCCACAAGAAGCAGCACGGCCCCACTGCTTTGTATTTACCTGTTTTGCAGCATTGCTTCACTTTCCGCAGGAAGCAGAGGCTCAAGCAGCTCCTTAGCCTGAAATCAGGTGCACAAGCCCTTTTTCTTTCCAGGAGCATCACAAACAGCCCAATGAACACACCCTGGGCCCAGCTGCAGCCTTTTGTAGTCCAGCCTGATGCTCCTCAGGTGTGGGGCTGCACAGGTGCCTGGGACGAGCCCTTCCCCACCTTGGGTCTGCCCCTCAGAAACTAAACCCATCGGCCACCCTCCTGCTGCCCCTCTCCTTCTTCCCAGAGGGACCCTAGCCCCCTGCCATGTCCCGCCGTCCCTTCCCACCTCATTGACGTTGGCCTCAGTGGCCCCAGCTGTAAAATGGGGCTATCACAGCTCCCTTGCGGAGCCGGATGCGGCCCCGGGACACACTGAGGGACTCGCCACCAGCCTGCCTGCCCCTGGGGACCCTGCGCCCAAGCCTACTGCGTCACTGGTCGGGAGGGCAGGACCCCAGGGAGGATTCAAGGGTTGATTTTCCCCTTGAGTACGGGAAGCTCCAGGTTTGGTATGAGGGAATGGGTGCCCACGTGAGCAGGGTTAGCCTCGTGTTTGAAGGAAAGCTGTTGTCTGGAAAATACATATAATACAATAAGCAGGTTTAATATTTTTATAATGTACATTTTTCATAATAAATCTGTGTTTTCTGTGTCCTGTAGAGAGGCAGATTTTGAGAGCTGATGTTTGGAGACATTGTAAACTTGGGCTTCTTCAGAGAAGGTGGGAATTTCTGTGGGGTAAGAGCTCCAGCCTCTCGCAGGGCGAGGGAGGGGGCTGATGAGGTCCTTCCCATACTTCCCAGCCGGTTCAGAGCTGGTGCCCGCTGGAGCTAACTGAGCAGCTCGCTCTGCTTTTGGATGACATCGGCTCTCCGAAAGCTCATGGGCCAGATCCGGGCTGTCTGATATTGAGCACGAAACGGAGGAGCCTGCGTTAGCCGGGTGCTCTGTTTCCTCCAGGAGTCACGGGATGCTAGAGAGGAGGGAAAAGGTTCCTTGGGTCACTCTTGCCTGCGATGTTTTCCAACTGCTTTTCCTGCCTGGCCAAATGCAAAGAGCTCATTTCTGAACAGTAACACGTGGCAAATGATCCCGACAGCAGATGGGAAGAGCCCAGCACAATTTTCCATGGGACGTGAGCCTTCTCTGGGTGTTTCCCAGAGATGGAAATATCACCTTCAGATAAAAAACCAAACTCGCAGCAGATCGCAATGCGACGGCTGATTTATATCGTGGAAAAGCCAGAGGTGCTCGTCAAAAAACAAACTTATAAATAACATTGCCGTTGATCTTCTCTCAGTTCATAAATACACCCACTCACTTCACAATTTGGAGGGGGACGGAATCTTGTTTTTTGGAGGGGAGGGGGAAAAACGCAGCAGGCTGGGATGGTGAGCTCTCTTTTTGCGTTGAATGCAAGGGGGAAAAAAACCCAAAACTAAATCCCAGCTCTGCATGAGGAGCTGCCTGGGCTCAGCTGTTGCAGGAGAAACCAGCGCTGCCCTTTGCTCCAGCATCCTCATGCCAGGCTCCGCGCGCCTGCCTGCCCTTGCAGGCTCGGCAGCCAGCTCCGAGCCCGTCGCTGTTGCATTTTTCACCTGAGCGCTCCGAGAGCCGGCAAAGGGAGCTGGCTCTGCCCGTGCTCCACCGTGTGCCCTGGGCTCTGGCTGGGTTTCACCCCCGGATAAAGATCGATTGTTATTTTAGATCAGAAATCCCCATGCTGCAGCTCACCCCCTTCCCACGGGCAAAACAAATCATGCCATAACCTTTCCCGCAGGCGTACGGGTGCCTTCGCGCAGCGGGGACCAAGCCGGAGGAGAAGGTGAGCCGCCTTCAGCCACCAACGCGTGCCGGCTCCTAAACCACTTGATGCTTCGGCTGCTCACGCACAGCAGCACCACAGCCTTGCTGGGCAGCTAATGGCAATGGCTGCTGGCTTAAATAAGAATAGCAACTGCCTTGTTCCATGAGAGAGGAACAGAATGAGGCAAGAAGTCCTGCTTCTCGTGTCATGGCGTTAGGTGCTCCCGGGGTACGGGGCAGGAGGTCCTCGGGGCGGTCTGGGTTCCATGCGGAGCAGCTCTGCCAGCCTGGTAGAGGATGTCAGGAGAAACATAAAAAGTCCGCGTGTGTGACTTGGAAGAAGAGACGGGGTTGCATCACAGCCCAGACCAGCTATGTCTTGTGAAACCCAGCCGTGATTAAAACAACAGACGTGTTTTGGGTTGTCTTTTTTTTTTTTTTTTTTTCCAGGCTCTTTAGATCTCTCAT
>JAAGAY010002138.1:19175-41696 GCA_011801015.1 Ardeotis arabs
AGATCTCTCATTGAGGAAAGCTGGGAGATGACTCACCCTCGGCTTGCAGACCCAGGGGAAAAAAAAAGAAAGAAAAAAGAAGAAAAAAAAAAAAAAACCCCAACCATTTTCTAACCAAATGTTTCAATGCATTTGTTTTCAGCGTGCCCGTGGGCAGGCTGCGAGACCAGCCCTGCGAAGCCTGCCCGCCCGCCCGCCGCCGTGCACAGCTTGACTCGAATTTTGAGTAATCCGCACGGGCTGTTTGATGTGGTTGAGCCTGGCAAGAAACGGGGTCGATACAGGTGAACGGCTGTGCTCTCTCTTTCTTCCCCATCTATGAAAAACTTGCCACCATCCGATGGGCAAGACCTGGGCATCCCGCTGCCACGGACCTGGGGTAGCGTGGCCATCGCGGCTGCGAGCCTTGGGGAGGTCGGGATCTGCCCCGGGAGGTCTCTGTGGAGGAGAGGTGGATCTTGATGTTGTTTACTGGGAGGCATCTTTGGTGAATACATGAGTAAACATGTCTAATTGTTGGTTGCGCAGTCCCTCGAGCACCGTTTGCGCTCAGACGGCGCAAACCCCGGGCTCTACCCCTGCATGGGCATGTTGGGTACGTCCCTGCCTGCCCCTGTCTCCCCTGTGCGTGGGAGGGGACACAGGGTACCCCCCAAAAGAGCAGCCACAGATGGGCGGCTCAAGAGTTAACCCTGAAAGGGCGAGCAGGAAAAATCTCCGATACTTCAAAAGCCTCTGGAAGGCTCCCGACCATCTCATACCAGTAATCTAATTCAAAATTATAGGAATTACCTCCAGGAATGGGTTGATCTTGGCTTTGACGTTGCTTTTAGCCCTAAGCTTCATATTAAGTAGGCCAAAGCCCACAGAAGCGCTCATAATAGATTATTGCTTAATAAAGCAACCCAGTGTATTTTTCTCCATAGATTTGGGCCTCCACAGCTTCACCCCGTGTTCCCCGAGAGAGCTGGGGCGCGGGTGGGGCTGTGAGCCCTTCTGCGGCCGAAGGGCCCTGTTCTGCACTCAAACACCCCCTTCCCACAGTGGAAGTTGGGGTTTTTTTTTTGGGGTGCACAGGTGGGTTGTACAAGGTGAGGGAAAAGGAGATGTGGAAGGAAGCCAGAGCTCTTTGAGAGATGGGAACGGACTCGGTGTCTCGCGCCGGCAGCAGTGTTTGACCCACCGCCGTTCGGTAGGAAGTGACTTTGGAGGAGGAAGGCAAGGACGGTGCTCAAGGGTGGCTGAGGGCTGAGGGGAAAAATAATTTTACGAACTCTCCAAACCCTGCAGAGGGTTTTGCGGAGGGAGGAGGTGCCGTGCGGGGCCAGAAATGTGGGATGAGCAGAAACTCCAGCCAGCCAGTGCCCAGGGGGAGCTACTGATGAGTGAGCGGGATACTTCTCGAGCCCAAATCGTCTTTCTTTGCCAGGTTTAGAAACCACCTCAGAAGCTCTACCCGGCTTCTGCACCCAGTGCCTTTGTGCGCTGGATCTCCATCAGCAAAAGACAGCGTTCACCCAGGGGTTTTTATTTGGCGGCCCTGCCTTTGTGCCAGCAGACCTTGCGTGGCAGGTTCAGTGACTTTCCAATGGGGCCTTAAGAATTCAATTTTGCTTTTAAATTTGCTGCCTCTAGGCAAGATGTAGCAAGTTTTTATGCGCATGGTGCCTCTTTGTCTGTGTAGTGGTCTCATGCATAACGAGGAGAAGAAAAACAACAAAAAAATTCTATCTATATAAAGGATGCTATTGTGTGAAATTATTAAGTAAACAGGGGAGCCGGGGCTGGATTTGCCAGTGAGTGGGCTGGCGGGAGCGGAGCTGGGGTGGGCTGTGCCCGGAGCTTTGGTCCCCCTTTTCCAGCAACATCGCTTGCCAGGCCCAGCTTACACGAGAGTTTATTTTCGGAGTTGCTCCCTTGGAGCAGAGAGGAGCGGGAATGCTCTGGCCCCGCATCCCGCTCCCGGCACCATCCACCTTCCCCGTGGGGAGGTTTTGGCATGAGCTACCCTGCTCGTTTCTCTCTTTACTGCTGCCAGAGGCTCAGCCAGCGATAAACAGCAGTGGGTGCCTTTTAATTAACATCCTCATTCAAGGCAACATGTTATTTTCATTAAAATCAATAAATAGTCTCTGCTTGGACCTTTTTCGTATGCCTTGTATTTAAAGCAAACCAAACGCTACTCCTGGCATCTGGATCCCATACTTCCTCCATGGGATGCTCCGCTGCTGAGGCTGCACCTGAGCAGGCTCCGCTTGCGGGACAGGGATTTTCCGGTAGGGAAAGGCAGCAGTGGGTCAGATGCCTTTGGGGATGCTTCTTCCTGGCTGAGGAAATTATTATTTCAGATAGAACAGAGGGCAGAGCCGGTGAGCGATGGCACGCAGCATCCCTGGCAGCATCCCGCCCTGGACCACATCCCTTCCTGCCCAGCATGGACGGACCAGGGCAGCTCCAGACTCGTATGGAAGTGGCTCTTTCCTTCCAAAAATGGGTGCTGTTAAATTAGGCTGGCTGAGCTGGCTTAGCTGAATGAGGTTAGGCCAGGCCTGGATCTGCAGTAGTCTGAGATCTGGGCTGGGTAAGTGGTTTAAGTGGAAAATCACCCTGCAGAGAGGAGGGATGGGGTCACCGCGTTGGTGAGAGGGGGGACCCAGCGTACTGGGGTAGGCACGGGCTGCATGGGTGCAGGGGTGCAGATGGGTGCGGGGGTACATGCGTGGCTGGGAGCTCTCCTTTGCAAAGCAGGGCAAGGGCTGAGGGGGTCTTGTCCCCCAACAAGCCAGCCAGCACAACTCATCTCTCCAACGTGCTCGCAATGTGTTCTCAGCATCACATCCCAGTGCGCTCTGGGCACGAGGCAGCCTTAGTCCCCTCTCTGCTTCCTGCCAGCCATTCTTCAGCCCCTTTCTCCCCGCACTAAAGTCAGCTTTTACACACAAAGCCTCAGTTTGTACTCGAATCTCCCCAGTGCAGAGGCACTGCTGTCCTTTCCTGCGGGCGAAGGGCCAAAGCACCGTGCTGAGAGATTTCCCCCGTGGAGATAAGCACCACGCGAAGAGGTTTCCCATGGCCACGCAGCAAACCAACGGCCCCGCTGAGCCGCATCGCTCCTGTCTCCTCACCCCTGGGCTCATCCCTGCCTGTTCCAGTGTGCCGGAGAGAGATGCCTTTGGTGCAGTGGCTTTGGCAACGGCTTTTATCCCGATGGCTTTTCCAGGAGAGTGGCTGAATGGGATGTTTGTTTCCCGCTTCTTCACAGTTTATCCAGCCAGGTTTATTCTCAGGGAGTGGCCGGGGTTTGCGCTGCCCCAGCCCGGGAGCCAGCTCGAAGGGATCCAGTTCCCGGGGACAAAATAAATCCATTAAGTGAACGTGATCTGTGTGCAATGTGGCACCCTTGGACTCCACCCAGCGCAGAATTTCCCTCCGGTTTGGGGCTTTATTGCAAATCTGTGACAAAGCCTGGATTTGTCAGGTGATTAATTTTGACTCCGGTATAAAAAAAACCCCAAACACAGAACCCACCCCTGAGCTGATCTACCGGGCGGTCTCGAAGCCCTGCCACACCAGGGCAGATGTTGATTTAATGAGGGGGCCGCAGTGGCTTGGCGCATGTTGCTTGGGCATTTTGTGGAGGGGGATAAATAAATGCAGGGCACCCGCCGGCTGTCCCTAGGTGACCGCCACGGGACCGCCGGGTGAAGGCATCCTTCCAGACCTCCCAAAAGGCCTGCGGAACTGCTCTCTTTAATGGCTGGTAAATGAGGAAAGCCCCCATCCCTTGTCCCTTGCTGCTGGTGGGGACATGTCCTCCTGCCCCTTTTGGCAGGCTGATGGCCTTGGTTTGCCTTCCACGCATCTGAGGTCTTTGAAACATAAGGTGTCCCAGAGCCTGCCTTGGGTTGCAACCCCAGCTTGAGCACATGGGACCTTATTCTGCCTTTGGTGTCGTATCTTGGCCAAACCAAATCTTCGGAGACTTCCAGACCCCAGTAGCTGGAGATGGCACCTCACTGCGATGCTCCAAAACCCATCTGGCCACCACACCCAGCGAGCTCCTGCAGAGCCGTGTCCTCCCGGGGCACCCCTGTGCCCAGCATCCTGGGCTGCTCCAGGAAAATCCAGTTGTCACTGAGCAGCTCAAAAAAATGGATTTTTATAAAGCGCATCCACTCCGTTTGCAGCCTCGATCGGCAGCTACCTGCCAGCCTGGGAGATGATTTACTGGGATAACCGCATCTGCTAGCTGGGATTTAAAATAAATTATCAGCTGCATGTAGAAATAGCAATCCCAGGACAATCTGGTGCCCCTTAAAAGGTCCCAGCCAAAATCAAACCCCAGGAGAGCCCAGTATGCAGAAGTAACCCAAGGGGCAGCCACACGTCCTGGCAGCAGCCGCGCCGGAGGCTGATGGCTGAGCTGCGTGGCTATAAAACACGCCTGGCTGTTGGTTTCTTGGCCAGGCTTCTCTCGAGCGAGGAGTGTCTGAAGTGGGGTTTCTCGCTGTGCTATTGTCCCCTGAAAGCTGCCGTCCAGCCTTAGTCTGGGGACGCTGCTTCGCTGGGGGGGGCAGCCCTTGGTCGTGGCGGGCAGGGATCTCAAAGCCCTGCCAGACCGGCCTGGCCTGCTTACGGGCTCAGGGATGGGCAAGAGGAGAGGGATGTCTTCTGGAGCAGCAAAATGAAATGTATCTGATGTTCAAAACAAAGTCTGGAGCTCATTAGAGCAGCAATCCGCAGATTGGGACTCGGGCACTTCTGAGGGATCGCACAAAGGCGCTTCACGGGGGTGTTCGCTCGCGTCGGCGCGTTTTCTTCACGGCCCAAATTATTAGAGGATCCAGATGTGCTCAAAGGCGCATCCGCGGCGCGTGTAAGCCTGAAGGCAGGTCAGGCGCCCGCAGAGCCTCCCGCTCACGTTTCTAACCCCACTGACGGCATCCATGCCTGCTGTGCAGCCCAGCGCCCGAGCCTTCCTCCTTTCCAGAGGGAAAAGCAACGGAACCTCGGCGCGTGTCACCTCGGGAGGAAACGCTTTTTTGAGTGGAGACAGTCTTCAGCCCAGGCTTGAAGTTAAGCCTACGCTTGAATGTCTTGTGGCTGCATACCGGCCCTTGGCTGATTCATTGCCCGGCTGCACCCCACCACAGGGCTTAATTGAGTTATGGCAATTAAGGGATGTGAGTGCTGCTGCTCCCCATAGTCCCAAGCTCAGTCCTTCAGCTGGGTGATGGGAATGCTGGTTCCTCCCCAGCAAGATCCCATTTTATGGGCAAGATGGTTTGCAGAAGCACAGGTCCATGCAAAATCACTACAAGGTGCTGAGCAGCCCTGGAGCCCCCTCCAAAAGAAAGCGGGGGACAGCTTCACCTCCAAAGCTGGGCTCTGCTTCTCCTCCCATCCTCGGCAAAACGACCCTGACCACCCCATCTGCTCACGGGGCTGCGGGGTCCTTGCATGCCTAACGATGCTTGTTTAACGAGGGCCGAACACATCCCCTCCTTGTCAACAGGTTAAGCCATGAGAAATTTAGTGATGTTGGAAAAGAGCTGCCTGTGAGCGGAGCCCCGTCGGATTACTCCAAACAAAACACATGTGATGGATTAAAAATAAAAATGCTATTAAATTCTTTCAGGATGTGAAATTTAACAAAAGGCCTGTTGTGCGCAGAACGGAGGGGAAACGCCGGAGTCAGGACCGGGAACTCACTTAGCCAGGCAGTTTTGAAAGGACCACCTCGGATTTATTTTATCCCGCTATTTTTGGCCTCCACATGCGGATTTCGTCCATGGGGCGATCGGTTAATGCCTCCGTCTCGTCTTCTCGGGTTCCCTCTGCCCCATGCCTCTGCGGCAGGCGAGCTGGGGCAGCTAGGCTCCCAAATGACGGGGCAAAGGGCTGTGTCAGAAAGCAGAGCTCTCCTTCCCTGCCTGGGAAGCCGTGACCTTTCCCAGCAAGCAGAAACAAAACCCAACAAATTCCAGAAAGTTTCAAAATCGCGACGGCAAAACCCCAGAGCATCGCCTGGGAGCGGAAAAGCCCTTTTCAGATCAATGCTGGAAGCTTTTCGGCTTTGATTCCCAAATGCTTCGCTTTAAAAATTCTCTTTAGTTTTCCTTCCCCCCCCCGCAAGAGGAAAATTTTAACTCCACCGAAGCCGCCTGTTGCACGAGGGGTTTTGTCAGCCGCCGCAGAGTGGAAAGCGGGATGGGGAGAAGCCATCGCTGCCCTGGCTATGGCTACGCATCCCCCTTTCTTGCACCCCGCCCCGGGCTGCTTTCTGCCCTTCGCTGCTCCGTGCCCAGCTCACATAATCCGTGCTTCTTCTGCGGGCCGGCCGAGCAGAGCCTGCCAAGCTGGAGGAGGGCCCGGAGCCCCGGCCCACCGCAGCTAATGCAATATTTACCGCTGCGGAGCAGCGCTGGAAGCTGCCGAGAATGAGCTGCTTTGTGCGGGGCGGCTGCGGGAGGGTGGGGGTGCCCAGGGGTGGCACGGGGGTACCCCCCTCTGCCTGCTTGGTGGCATCTGGGGTGAAACCAGGCTTCCTGGAGGTACGGTGGACCTCGGGTGTGAGCTGGGTATGGTCTGTAGGTTGGGCAGGGCGGACGTGCACGTGGGAGCGTCAACGGGTGTAAAAGGACCCCCCGCCACGCTGCGGGGCCATTCGGGGACAAGTCCTCATGGTGTGGGGCAGCCGGGGTACCGCTCCTGCCAGGACGGCTGGTCAAACCCCTTCTTTTTGGAAAGACGGTAATGAAAAGTGGAAAAGCTGGGTCTCGACTCGCAGGAACAAGTGACGGTGGAGTGTGCCCTGGTGCAGGCAGGGCCGGTGGGGCGATGCCCCTGCTGCTTACTGAGAGCCCTGTGTGCGGGCTGGTTTAGTTCATAAAGTGCAGGTTTTGGGCAACCTCCTGCTTTTTCATGAAGAGGATGAAAAGCATTTTCCAATGGCAGTGGGCAGAGCTCTGCAGCCCCTGCACTTTCTGGGCAGATTTATTTTGTTGGCCCATTGTACTGAGAGTTTACCTGCAGAATCGAATCCAGAGCAGCTCCAGAGGCCCCCATGGGAGCTGCACCAGCAATACCTTCAGCCCCAATAGCAAAATCTTCACATTTTCATTGAGGACTCAGCTGCCGACGAGGCTTTGAGCTGGGGAAGGTGCTGGGCTGAGCTCCCAGGAAAATCCAGGCTGGGGAAAACCTGGTGGGGACCCATGGTGCTCCTCCAAAAATCTCGCTGCGGGATGTATCCAAGGTCAGCCAGGGAAGCAACTATGGAATAGGAAAGGCCATCCCTCCATGGCATCTCTGGGGCGGGAGGTGTGTGGGGCATGGGGGGAGCTGGACCCCCCACAGCGAGATGCTCGTGCGAGAGCTCTGGAAGGCGGTGGGACTGGCTGCGCCCTCACTGTGGGATGGTGGTGGTCAGGCTTCCCATACCCACCGCTCACCCAGCTGGTTAGTGCCAAACAGTTAAACCTGGGTGAGAAATAAGGGCGCTGGTACAGGCAGCCGAGCCTCCGTCTGTATTCTGCGGTCAGCGGCTGTTATTTCTCGTACAATAGCCGTCCCGCTCTGCCCAAGTAAGAGGGCAGTTAAGCACAGGCAGGGTATTCATTTGCAAAATGATTAACAATGTGTTAATAATTTAATTCCACCTCCGAGTCCGGCTCCCAGCGGTGTTTGCCAGGCCGGCCGCTCTCGCCTTTCCTGTTCCCTCTCCCAGGGGCGGAGGGGAATGACTTCTCCAGCGCGAGTCCATTTGGTGTTAAAAACGGGAAATCGGTTTTCTATCGATTGCCGTTTCTCTTAACGTATTCTCGCAAGTGCTCATTAAATTTTCATTCAATTATCCCGGGCCGTGTTGTATTTTTTCCCCCCCTCGCATCCTTTTCAGAGGGAAGAGGCGATAATGGATGCATCCGTCCATCCCCGCGGAAGCAAGGCATTCAACGTGCGGCTAATTTAATCACGGAGAGACAAATCTTAATAAAAGAGGAGGGAAGAGCGGCACTTGTACCGGGGTGGCTGGTGGTATAATGACCCTGTCTTCTGAAGAAGCAGAGCAACCGAAGCCCTCCCGGTGCCATTAACGTTCGATATGTCAGAGCTGAAGGTACCAGCGAGAGGAAAACAACATCATTAAGCAGGACACTCTCAGGCTGGAAGGGGAGGCACATTTATATTCTGACAGGGAATTATCTAGGCAGCAATAATAATAGCAGGAGTAATAATAATAATAATAATAATAAATCATTATCGCTTGGCATTGCTGGCTGTAGTGGGGCCCAAGGGTGTGAACTGCCTCCGGTAGAGTTAAAAGGGTGGGTGGTAGACGTGAGCATCAGCAGGAAAAGACGGGTTTGCAGGACGATCCGGGACAAGATCCTGCCAGCTCCTGCCTCGGTTTCCCCAGCTGCAGAGCTGGGCGGTGACACCTGGCTTTGCAGGGAGCGCAGCGGCTGCTCAGCCGGGTACCGCTAGTTAATATCAGTGCATTCCCATCTGCTCTTCTCTACCAAGGCTGAAATGGTACCTTGTCCACCCCGCAGCATCAGAGTTTTGGGGTGGAGAGCTGCAGTCTGAGCTCAGTTCTTGCTGTCGTGGCCATCCCCAAGTCCCCCCAGCCTCTCCCATCTCCAAACAGGGGATATTCAGTCTGGATTTGCCTCTGCTCTGCCTGGAAGAGCTTTTGCCCACGGGACCAGCCCGGCCCTCGTTCAGCCCTTTACACAGGAATGGGAGGGATGGTGCCCAATCCAGGCCTTCTCTGAG
Organism: Ardeotis arabs; assembly: GCA_011801015.1. Lineage (NCBI taxonomy): Eukaryota > Metazoa > Chordata > Aves > Otidiformes > Otididae > Ardeotis > Ardeotis arabs. The sequence goes on from JAAGAY010002138.1 coordinate 27,954, forward strand.
CTTGAAGGTGGGCTTGTTCTTGTATCCTTTTCAGATTTTTCACATTCAGACTCACGTGGGCATTTGTCATAAGGCTTGTGACAACACCTTATCCATCTGGAACGCTGACAAGCCCGGCCCACTAGCCAAAATATAATCCAGATTCGGCTCCAAGTACCGTGCGCTTGACCCACCTCTGAGGACCATATGTCTCAGACAGACGTGTTGTTCCTGGAGGCAGCACGTTACCAGGGGCAGTGTCTGCATGGCACGGTTGTGCACGTCATTTGCTAATGCGCGAGCAAGTGGTCAGTCTCAGGGAGACATGCTTGCTGATACCAGCCACTTAGGTAGGTAGGGCTCTCAGCAGAGCCAGGCAAGCAGAGGAGAGCTGGGCTCTGGCTAATCTCTGTGGCATGTCTGAGCTGTTACGTGTAAGGCTGGGAGCCTCTGTTTATCGGGGTTTCGAGACAGCCTTTGATAAAGAACCTCAAGGCAGATGGTGGCGGCAGCTGAAAGGGATCGGGGATCCAGGCGGCAAAGAAAGACCTGGCTCCGAATCAAAAAGATCACGGTGGCCGCGCTGAGGGGGCCAGCTCCTGCTCGGGGTGGGATGGCGATGCTCCCTCCTCTTCAGAGGAGGGGAATGGAAGGGGAGAGGGAGAGCGAGGGCCTGGGATTTGAACTCGGTTGGGGCACAGAGAAAAGAGTGCCATGTCTATCACAGGCGTAAGGTGCTGCCCCGCTGCCTGTCCGACACCCGCGCAGCTCAGCCTCCCCTTTGCCATCACCCTGCGCCATCCTGGCTGCGCTCTTGGCCAACACGGGCCTTTGAAGGAAGGGAAAGGATTCGGAAACTCAGGGTGTTCTCAGAACAAATCTGTGAATTAGCTGCAGCGACGAGAACTCTTTCCCTGAGTGCTTGCGGTAAGCTCCATTACCGCCGCTGCGCCGCGCGCTGGGGCTCCGTACTGTGCAGTTGGGGAGAAGCACTCCTTAATGCCAGACTGGAGCTGTCTTTCGTAATGCAATTATCCCGCAACGATCTTGAAATGGAATATAATTAGGGAAGGCGAGGGGGGAGAGAGTGTAATCGTAGTCGGGAGCTGTAACGCATGGGCTACGCTGGCGCTGTGGGGAAGCTGGACGCAGCCCCTGGCCAAGGCCGTTGGCTGTTGGCATCCTCTCCCCGTGGAGCCGGCTGAAGCCTTCACCTTAAAAACAAGGAGTAAAGAGGAGGGCTTGGGTTTTGGTTTCTTTTTTTCCTTTTATCTTGAAAAATAATTAGGCTGAAAAGTGTTTCGGAGGAGGCTTGCTAGATTTAAATGAAGCTTCTGAAGAGCCTGATCAAAGCAGCGGCATCTCCATGTGCAAAACCTGCCCCGGGTGATCGGGCTGTGCTGTGGGCCCCGGATAACCCCTCCCAGCCGGCCGGATCCCAGGCTGGGACACTGGAATGGAGAGGGATGCTCCTTGCAGATGGGTGGAAGTATCCTCATGCTCAATGGAGATTTGGCTTCCCAGCGCCGACTCCGAAGCCCCCGATGGTCCGTGTGGTCCCTCTGCTCGTAGCCCTGGAGGCAAAGGGTTTCTCTGAACTGATGATTAAATGCAGCCAGTGTCAGGGGCTGAAGGATGAAGGGGTGTCTGTGGGGTTTGTGGGGGCTCCGGATCCCTGGGGATGGGTGCAGGGGACACCCCCGGATCCCCTCTCTTGCCTTTAGAGCTTTAGGGCTTTCTCTGGCCAGGGGACCCATGGAGCCCCTGCACCACAGCCAGTGTGGCCTCACCCATCCCCAGACAGACACCCCCCGGCCAGACGAGTCACCCGTTTCTGGGAACTCTTAGCCATGGAAAAAAAAAATTCCCAGCCCTCTGAGTGACTCACAGGGGAGATAATTGAACACAACACTTATTTTTCTTCCTCCTTCTGCCTAAAGAAACCATCATCTCCAGTGCCTGGCACTGGGAGACCACGACTTTCGCCGTTCCCCTTCGTTTTGTTTGACTTATTCACTCCTGGGGGGTTTTCTCCCACTGCCAGAGCTTCCAGCAGCAGAGCTGGGCTGGAGACATGCCCGCCCCCTGGAGGAGTCACCCCGCTGTGGGGATTCTCGTGTGGCTAGAAAAGGTTGTGCTCGTGGTGAAAGCCCCTCCCTTTACCCCAGCCAGTGATTTCGTGAAACCTGCAGGAGCACAACCAGCCCTGGGACCCGATCCTGTGCCCCACTGGGCCGACACCTTGTGCAGAAGTCATGGCAAGACCCAGAAATGTCCCACACATCTCTCCCCATGAAGAATTTGGCCAGCCTCTCCCCAGGGGGCTCCCATTGGGACCCTGGCCCGAGCGCCCTGGCTGGGCAAGGGCTGTCGCGCTCCAGCAGCTCCCGCAGCCCCGGCTCCACCGCACGCCCCACGCCGCTATAAAAGCTTTGCTGAATCAGATCTAAACCAGGCCTGGAAATTCCTTTGGCATGAGCCGAGCTGGGGATTTCAAACCACATATAGCTTTTTCATTACAGCGCCTGTGCTTTTTTTTTTTTTTTTAATACATATATATATATTTTGATTTTCAGAGGGTGGGGGTTTTGCTGCTTTCCCAGCCTGTGGGTTTGGTTGGGTCCCCGTCCCAGAGCTGCTCGGCATCCTGGGGCCACCCCGCTCCCGCACTAAAAGCTTTTACCTTCCGGCTGCCGGCTCATTAACACAGCTCAATTAATGCTTACTCCCCTCTTGTCCTAAGGTATTGGATTTCCAGTCTCTTCTGGCCAGGCTGAGCCACCAGAGCCCGGCTCCGTTGTGTGCACAGTCCCACCAAGAGCCAGGAGCGTTACCTCTCTTTAGGGTTAAAAGTGTTTTTATGGAGATTTTCCCCTTTCAGCCCTGGGGAAGGGGAAATTGCTGCTGCAGAAGGAGGGGAGGCAGGTAACCCCCACTTTGGCTCTATCTCGTGACCTATAGAGCACATTTAAACACATATCTTGGTTAAGTGAAGGATGCAGGGTCGGTCACCCCACAACCACCACCCTATTTCGCAGGGCGAGACCCTCCCCGCACTGCTGCTGGGGCACAAACCAGCTCCCAAACCACCAGAGATGGAAACTGGGCAGGTGGGAGAGTTTTTCCAGGGTGGGATGAAGATAAAACGATTTCCATGCGAGCCCCTGTCTACTGCGGCCGGGCAGGGCTCCTGTCCCACACCCCTCCGTCCCCCTTCCCCTTCCCACCTCCGTGGAAAACACCTTGGCGGGGAGACACTGGGAGCTTTTAATAGAAAATCAGGAGTTTAAGTTGGCACGGCAGCGGCTGAAGCGGTGCTTGGAGCCACGCTGTACTGACAGTTTATTTAACAAAAAAATAAAATAATAACGATGATATAGAGTGAGGGAGAAGGGGGCTGTTCTAGCAATGCTTTGCTTCTCCGTTTGGGGAGACTCGAGGAAACCCCGCTCCTGGGCTCGGTGTGAGCAGCACTTTTAATGATTAAATTGCATTTCTGTGCTGTTTGGCTAGCGGAGGCAAAAAACAAGGGAAAAAGAAGTGGGAGGGAAAGGGGATGAGTGGCTTCACTGGCTTCACCAGGATAAGGGTCTGCTGGTCGGGGCAGGTGGGAGGCTGGAGAGGCTGGGTCCCCCTTTTCCCCCGGCCACCACCGAGGCCCCGAGCTGAGCAGTGTGCAGTTGTGCTCCCCGTGGAGGGAAAAGAGCCTTCAAAGGGATTTCTTTTGGAAAGGGGGCTGTAATTACCTGTTTATGGTTATAATTATTTCCCACTGTCCCTCGCAGCCCTACCCCAGCTCAGCGCTGAGGAAAGCATCCCCCCCTCCAGCCCAGGCATGGGCTACGAAGTGCCCGGAGGTCTCCAGCCCAAATATTTAACATCCAGCCTGGGACTGCTTTTCTGGTAGCAAATTCCTTTCCAAATCTCCCCTGCAATTTGCGGCGGGCAAACCTTGTTTGAGTTTGAGGCTTTAGCACATTTTTGCCGCACCGTTTTTTGCAAGGGAGGGCTCGGGGCTGTCCGGGCTGCGTTTTGTGTGGTCCGGCCACCCCTCGAGTGCGGTGTCCTGTGCCCCGCCTCGCCGGTGGCACCCCGGCACCCATCCTGCCCGGACCCTGGCACTGGTAGAGCACCGGACCCCTCCCGCCAGGGATGATCCCTGCACCCCATCCCCTCCGCCCTGCACCCCTGCACATCTGGGGCTGCCGCCGGGGCTCAAGGTCGTCAGGCTTTTTTGTTGTTCTTTCTTTTTCCATTTTATGTGGTTTGTGGGCACATAATGGAAGGTGGATTCTGGAGGGGTTTGTTCTCCTGCCAGCCTGAATTATTAATCTGGCCGGGCTTCTTACTTTTCTGGTTTTTTTGGTTTTTTTTTCTTCCCCCTCCACCCCCGCTCCCCCTGGATTTTATTTTAGGCAACGGCAAAGTCACTGCTGGAAGTGCCAACCCTCGCAGCAGCCTCCGATAGCATCGCTCACCAATGCGCAGCCACGCTCTGGCCCACGGCAGCAAGGATCTGCCAGCCCTGGGAAGCATCCAAGGTCAGCACGGCCGCCCATGCTGGAAGAGATCATAGAATCACGGAATGGTTTTGGTGGGAAAGGACCGGTAAAGGCCATCCAGTTCAACCCCACTGCAAGGAGCAGGGACATCTCCAACCAAATCCTGTTGCTCAGAGCCTCATCCAACCTGGCCTTGAACATTTCCAGGGACGGGGCATCCACCACCTCTCTGGGCAACCTGTGCCAATGTTCCACCACGCTCAGCATTAAAAATGTCTTCCTTATATCCAGTCTGAATTTACCCTGTTTTAGTTTAAAACCATTACCCCTCATCCTATCACAACAGGCCCTGCTGAAGAGTTTGTCCCCATCTTTCCTATAAAAATGGGCACACAGGGCTGGGCTACCATCCTCACCGGACATCACGCCGCTGTGGTGGTGAGAAATCAAAACCCTCGTCTGAGGCAGTGGAGCCATGGAGGATCGGAGAAGGTCCCCCACAGCCTCCCCTTCGCCATCCCCCCGCTCCCCTGGACAGGACCCTGAGGGGCTGCAGACCCCTGAGCAGTCCCCACCTTGCACAGCAGGAGTGTGCTCGCTCCTCATCTGCCCCAGCGCAGAGTCACACCTCCCTGAGCCTGCTGGGGCAGGGATGTCCTACCCGTGTGTCCCAAGCCGGAGAGGCCAGCCCCAGCCTTCCGTCACCGAGGGCAGAATTGGGAGACCACCCCAGCCCCCTGCCTTCACAGTGGGGCAGTTGCTGGCAGGAGGCAGGCAGGGTGGTGGCGTTGCTGCTCTGCTCCCCGGGGCGCTGGTGGCCTTGGTTACAGCTCACCCCAAAAGATGCTGCCGTTGGCACCAGCCAAGGGGTGATGGATGCCTCTGGGTTCTCCACTTCGCCCTCCCACCGCCCCATCCGTGGCAGGTACCGAGGCATCAAGCTGCTGGCTCGGGGCCGGGGGCATTTATGTATTTATACTGGGAAGACTGGGAGAGCATTATTAAATTGAGCATTGCCACACGGCCACTGCAGAGGGGAAGATGCTCCCCGCCATCGCCGGGGCTGACGTTGCTATTCCCATCACACGGTGCTGGGTGAGCAGCCTCGGCCTTTGTCAGAGGAACGCGCCGCGCCACACCCGCGGCGCTAACGAAGCCCCCGGGAACCTGAGCACTGCACAAGCCTGCGGTGAAGAGACAAAAGCACTTGTTGAAAGAGCCAGTCAGGCGGGAGCAACCCCGGGCACCTCGCCGTCTCATCACGGCATGGCAGTGGGGTGCGTGGCCATGTGGCATTGCCAGCACCTCACCGCCTAATTGGTGACCCCTGGCCAGCGGCAGCAATTAGAGCCCCAGTCCAGCCTTCCACTGCGGACTCTCATTAACCGCCTCTGAGGAGCTGGGGTGCGGGAAGCTGGGGGACGCGGCAAGCGCGCCGCCCGCCACATGCGCTCGGCCCACCCTAGCTGGAGGAGGAACGGGGTGACAATTTATATCTGTGCTAATTGGCCTGGCTGCTGCCGAGCCGCGCCTAGCGGGGAGCAGGGAGGTCAGGGATACAGGGCCATCCTCCTCCTCCCCTGGAGCGGGTCCCTGCTTGGAGCAGAGGGTACCCATCCCCAGGGGCTTCTCCTTTACTTTTATCCCCTTTCCCAAAGCAGGTTTTGAGGCCAGATACTCACATTTTTGTTTACACTGAAGGCTGTTTTACCTCCATCTGGCTTAAGGTTATTTCCTGTGCCTTACAGCTGAGCAGAATCGGGATGCAAGCCATTAAAATTGCCCTCCAAGCCTGCCATTTCATGAGACCTGAAGAAGGGGAAAATCAGTAAAAAAAACCCACAAGTGCAAAGACTCTGTCTGTGCATCACGTTGGGCAGCTGGAAACGGCCTCATCTGCTGCCAGTGAAGAGCTGAGGCTGAAAAATGGGGATATTGGTGTGGAAACCTGGGTCTGCGGGCAGCCAGCAAGGGCCCAGCCCCAAAATTAGGGCACGGATGCAGCAGGCTTGGAAAGCGCGGTGACACACAGTGTCTGTCTGTCCCCTCCATCCGGACATTGGACGGCTCCTCTCGCCGAGATGGGATACCCACCTCGCTGTGGGAAGCCGGCGGCCGCCAAGGACAGATCCGGGCAGCAAATACAGCATCTTTGATCTTGATGGCTGCCCCGCGAGGTCATCTGCGAACACGGCGCAGCAGGCTCCCCACTCCCAGCCTCAAATATCTGTCTGCTCCACTCCAGCCACAAACCCTCCCCCGGACTAGAAGGAGGGAAAATTACATGCTCCCATTTGCAGATTTGGCGGAGATAAATCCCCCCGGAAGGCGCGGCTGGAGATGCCAGGGACGATAGTGCTGGGCTGTGTGTGTCACGGGAATGCCCTGGCTCCCACCGTGCCTGCTGTCCCTGCACTGGGGCTGCCCCACTCCCAGGGAGAAGCTGGGAAACTCCCTCCCGCCCTGCTTGGGGTGGCAGGGGGCCAGGTTCATCCCATAAAACCCCAAGGGAGGATCGCTCCGTGGGCAAAATTGCTTTGGATTAAGCGCGGGAGAAATAGTGGAGCAGTGACGCATGTGGGGTGGCCACTTGTGTAGCGAGAGGGTTTGGCCTCAGCTGCTGGGGAGGGCAGCCAGGCTCAGCAGTGTCCCTTCGTTCTGGAAGAGTGGGGCGATGGGGACAGCCAACTCTGAGGAGACCACCAGCAGGGAGTGATGTGGTGGGATGGTGCCGGAAGGGATGATGGGCGGAAGGGCTGCGGTGAGACGAAAGCTGAGAGGAGCCCAGGAAGGGGAAAAAAAACCAAACCCTGACGTGTGGCATATTTCATAACATGAGATGTGAGACTTTAATGGGCTCTGAGATACCCAAGCGGACAGGAAGCCTAAGCCTGTAAGCATCACATAAAACCCAACAGCAACACGCGATACGATCACCACGCTCCTTCGCCTGAGGGCAGACCCCGCTCGCCCGTGGAGCACCAGCTCTCCTGCTTAGCTTGAAGAGGTATTGCAGCAAGAGATCCTGACCTGAAGGGCTAGGCCAAAGTGGTCAACAAAGTTTTAAATAAAAAGCAACGCTGCCTGAGGCTGGGCTCTGGCGGGAGAGGCGAGCTGGGAAGGCGGCAGGTACGTCACCGTGAGTTGTGGCCAGCGCTGTATTTCTCCGTGGCAAAGTTGAGCAGTAAATCCCTGCTGGGGGATCTCTTGGAGGCACTGAGCGACAGTGACCGCCAAAATTTATGGCTCAGAGGCAGCAGAGCCATGCTGTAAATACAGGAGGTGTTCAGGAGAGCTGGCCAGCGCCTGCACATCCCTGACAGGATCATCCCTTTGCCCATCCTTTCCCCCAGCTTAATTTTGTCTTATTTTTGGTTTCACAGCAAGCTTTGCCGATTGCTGTTAAAATATCCCTGTCTCTGGAAGGAGCTCGTTCCTGTCCCCAGCAGTGCTGGTGCTGGCCGTCATGGCTAACAGCCACCATGGCTCACACCGGCAGCATCAGGAATAAGAGGGAGCCGAAATTTGGGGTGGTCATGGCTGCAAACCCTCTGCAACCTCTCCCCATCACCACCTGGGCTTTGCCGCCCATGGTCGGTTTAACCCCCCAGCTGCATCCCATGGGCTCACTCCCCATTGACCCCCACCGGAACCCTGCGGCTGCTCCCACCTCCTATTTGAGGCCAGAAAAGATGATTTAGGCCATGCTAGCACTTTTCTCCGTGAATAAATCTGTAGCTGTCGCAACTTCTCTACCAAGTGACACTGACGGTGGCCGGCTGGGTCCCAGCTGAATGTGCCAGCCCATGATGGGGCGGCACTGGGATGCAGGCTGGTGGGCTGCGTGGGCTGCTGGTGGGCTGTGAGCACACTGGGGTTTCATTGCGGGTGGGGGAAGATTAGCATCTGTGCTTCTGAACAGCAGCCGAGGAATCAGAGAACTGAGAACACCATCAGTGGGCTGGAGAAGGGAAAGGAGCTCAGCATATGACCCCACGGCAGTGATTATACCCCAGGTGTGCTGAGTCCACCAGCACGGGAAGAGAGCCTGAAAACAGATTCAAGGGAACAAGGTGGAAAATCCCACCAGAAATGTGAAAGAATACGGGCAGCCAAGGGGGGAGTGAACAAAAATGTACCCGGGACCTACAAATAACAGCGATGAAATAAAATAAGGTTCTCCCATTGACGTCACTTTGGGATTTTGCTCTCCACGCCCGCCGGGCACAACACAGCCTGCGGGAGGGGGGAAATTAAACAAATTCAAAGGGAATTGAGAAACCTCTGCTCCCCCCCGCCTCGCGCGCAGCTCCCACTCGCGGCGCCCGGCGCGGCGTGGGCTGCACCGCGGCGCCCCCTGGCGGCCGCACCGGGCGGTACCGGCGGCGGTTTCCCTCCCCCGCGGCCGCAGCGTCCCGTCCAGCGGTTGCCGATCCCAGCGGGCTTTTAGCAAAAAAAGTGCCGTTTTCTGTAAAATCCCGCAGCGTTTAGAAGCTATTTAGTGCCTGGGCTACTCCCCGCTGGGTTGTAAATAATATTTTCCAGCACTGAAAATTGTTTACTAACATTTTACTGCGGCCTTTTTTTCCGAAGAGGGGATGCGGCGTGGAAACGAGTGGTGCAGAGCTCAGCGGGGGCGCTGGGCTGCAGGCAGCGGGCGGATCAAAACACTCTCTGAAACTGATTTGCAAAATTGGGAGTGAAACTTGGCACGGTTTGGAAACAAAACATTGCGTCCCCTCTGTCTCAGTGTTTTATTCACTGTTTTTCCCTGTATTCTATCCCAATTCCATGTACCAACCCCTCATCTATCCAGCTGACCAGGGGTTTGAATCTGGATTTAATGCAGGCACTGTGACGTCGCAATATTTACGGTATTACGCATCAGCGTGTCCGCTGGGATGCCTCCAGCCACCTCAGCAGAGCGATAACGGTAGAGGGCCTGGCCCACCGATCCTGTCTGGAAACTCCGTGATGTGTGAGCCTCCCCGGCCAGGCCTCTCCAGAGAAAACCACTGCAGGACCTGGCGCCAAGCCCACGGACTCCAGCCCAAAGCTCTTCCACCCACTGGTGATTTCTGCACGAAGCCTTGGCTCCGTTACTGAAAACAGGCTGCCGGTGCCAGCCCTGGAGTCAGGAATGGAAATAAAACTCCTCCCTGGGGAAGGCAGCCCATGTGGGGAGCTTTTCTCTGGCCACTTACAGCTTTGGCACTGGAAAATGGCCGGGTGCAGCAGCACGGGCACCGGAGGGGTCAGGCCACGGTGCCATGCAGTGTTGCTGGCTTTTCGGGTACTCAACCCATGGCTGCTGTCAAAGCTGGGAGAAGGGCTGCACCACGCTCCTGCGGTGTTGTCACCCACATTTCTGGGCTAAAACCTGTTGACTGCCTGGGTATTGCAGCCTCGTACCTCGAGCCGGCCATTTGACACGCTGCTGAGGAAGCGCTGGGCTCTGCGAGCGCAGGCAGGTGGCCAGCAGGGACCTCAGCTTGGGGACCCGTGTCATCCCTGGCCTGCATGCCGACGTGACTAGCCAGTCATGGCACTGAGGCCAGTTCCTGTCTTGGTTCCCTATCTGGGCTCCGCTCTGTGCCTTTTCTGTGTGACCAGAAGCGGTGCTGGGGTGTTGGGTGCATTTGAGGCACCGAGTGGCTCCAGCAGTACCGCGGTGTGGACGGATGCTCATTTGCGTAGAAAGCAATTGCAGCCAGGGCAGGCGCCAGCGTGGGGTGAGGTTAGAGCAGCCAGAGAGAGGCATCGCCTGGGGTTGAAGTCTGACCATGTTACACCACCCCTAAACCCTCCTCACACGTGCCTTCACTCTTTGAAAGCATGGCTGGGCTGCTCGATACGGGGGGCAGGGAGGCAGGTGGATAACAGGGGGCAATGATGCTCGTGGTCTACCAAAGGACCTGTGAGGGCCAAAACACCCGTGGTACTGCAGGAAGGAGGATGGGAAAGTATCGAGATCCTGCTTTCCAGGAGAGAATGATCATAGAAATCATGGAATGGTTTGGGTGGGAAGGGACTGTTAAAGGCCATCCAATTCAACCCCCTGCAAGGAGCAGGGACATCTCCAACCAGATCAGGTTGCTCAGAGCCCTGTCCAACCTGGCCTTGAATGTTTCCAGGGATGGGGCATCCACCACCTCTCTGGGCAACCTGTTCCAGTGTTCCACCACCCTCAGTGTAAAAAATTTTTCCTTATATCCAGTCTGAATCTACCTCCCTCTATTTTAAAGCCATTACCCCCCGTCCTATCACCACAGGCCCTACTGAAGAGTTTTTCCCCGTCTTTCCTGTAGGCCCTCTTTAGGTACTGGAAGATCACTATAAGGTTTCCTCGGAGCCTTCTCTTCTCCAGGCTGAACAGCCTCAGCTCTCTCAGCCCATGCTTAAAGGAGAGGTGCTCTAGCAAATGATTGGGTTTGAGCGCATTGCGTAATGTATCTGTAAAACTACAGACTGGTTAAAAAAGGTTTAGGAGATTGTGCTAAGTTACATCATCCGTAACCCTGCCTAGATGATGCTAAACTTCACCTAACCCTGCCTAGGTCATGCCAAGCATCACCTATGGTAGGAGGGACAAATTACCTTGATAAAACACGTTGGCTCCTAACAAAGAATGGGACTTTCTGGGTGAGTGCTTCGACAGACCGGAGACCCACCTGGGCTGGACCAATGCTGGAACCCGGACTGGTGATATCTCTCTCATTCTCTCTTTTCCCTCTTTCTTCTTACTCATTTACATTTTTTCTTAATAAGTAACACAAGGCATAAAATCTTTGCATGTGTGGTAAAAAATAAGTATTTCTACTATCCAATTATTTACCAATGAGCCTAACTATTGAATACAAGTCTCTGTTTACCTATGGATTGGTATTTTATCCACCTTATTCCAACCAAGGGAAAAAGGTGTCACTTCTCCCTCCTCTCACCATTGTGTGCTGGGACAGAGTAAATCGGATGCGATATAGTTGCAGGCGATAAGTTGGGACATGACACAGGGCTCGGGGGGCTCAGGAGGGCATGGCAGCCTCAAAACCAGACCCCGCAGTGAGCAAACTCTGACGCCTGGAGCAGCCGCACCAGGCTGGGAGTTTGGACGTGGGTGGTGGGGACACAGCTGGGGCAGGAGGGGATGGTGCGGAAGGATGCATTCCCCCAACCTCCTAAGATCTAGGAGGCAAATTGGGGTTTTTTTTCCATGTGCAAAGCAGAGCCCTGAGCTCAGACACACAAACCCTGGGTGCCGGGGTGGTGTTGGAGAAGCAGCAGGGCTGCAATGTGACGCTGGGAAATTACACGGTTAAGGAGCTGCTCTAATGAGAAAATGAGCCAGACATCATATGGTGTTGATTTAGGGCTTGAATATGAAGAATAGGGGAAAAGAAGGAAAATAGCACCAGACAAATCCCAAAGCCCCACGCGTTTATAAAGGCGCTTTGTGCAAACACATTGCTTTTACCCTGGGATGCAAGCAGCGCTCCTCTGGCTGCCCGTTCGGGGCAGCGATTCATGGGGTTTGGGCAAACCAGAAACCCAGTCCCCAGTTCTGTGAGGAGCTATCCCTTGTGGAGCCTTAAACGTCTGAGCAACTCAACACTGCTGTGTAAAATGCTGGCAAAGAGGAAGAAAACTAAAGCATCGTTCAGGATGACGCCATTCACCTTTTCCCCTCCACAGTTTTAACGATGTTTTTATCATTTGAGGCACCTGATCAGCTTTCAGAAGTGGGGTCCGACGTTGCCCTCAGAAACTTCTGAAGTCTTCCCGTTATTTTCTAAAAATTGTGTGTTTTGAGTGCTGTGAGAGATGCTTTCACTGGGGGGATGTTACGAACTGCGACTGCCTTTCACATCCTACAGTGACAAAAACTAAACGCCCCTTGTAAGAAGTCCCAGGAAAAAAATGAAGCGTATTTAGCTTTCTTTTAGAAACCTGAATGCCAGCTGTTAGCAAGGAAGTTTTGAGCTATTAAACCAAAGTAGGTTCCCTGAGTGATGCCACCCCAAATTTTCCTTGTATCAGGGCGGCTCTGCACTCCCTGGGCCCACAGCTGCAAGGAGCTGCAGAGAGCTCTGGATCTTAAGTCTGGACTGAATTATTTTTTGCAAACCAGTCTATTAAAAACTTGATACAAATACGAGTCTGCCTTGAAACGCTCTGTGACTGAGGGTGTCCTGCTGCCCAGGCAGCCTGCTTGGGGGAAAGGCAGGACTTCAGCATCTGAACCAAAGCTGGGTTATAAATCTGAGCCATCCAGAGCCTGTGGAGCTTGAATCACCCACGCTGAGTCCCCTCGGCGAAGGCAGAGGCAGACCTGCGTTTGGGGAAGACGTAATGAGAAGAGATCCCAGGCCATTAATTTCATTACAGCAGTTATGATTAACAGCAGCAGTGTGGAGCATCACCAGGGAGGATGGATGCAGGATCCCAGCCCATCAGTGATTCCCTACCTCCAGGAGCTGCTCTCGGTGGCTGAAAAGGGAATTAAAATTAATTTCTCCTCCTGGAGGCTCCTCCTGTGAGATGCTGAAGATGGCAGCATGTACCGGCAAAAACGAACCAGCTGGCAGCAAACCTCTTCTCTCTGCAAAAAAAAAAAATCATGAGTTATGGATTTTTCTTGCTATAGGCCAGGAGCAAAAATAAATAAACCCCAAAGCTCATGAGTTCCAGTCTTATAGACCATGAGAAAAGCCGTGCATGTGCATGAATATATGCTCGCAGGGAAGAGCAGGGTTTGATGCAAATAATTTCTGCAGACAAAAGCCATGTGCAGAGCTTGTGTCGATGTCCATCTCGCTACCCTGAGGAGGACACACTTCGGATAGACTTTTTGCCCAGAGTATTTAATTCCCTCAGCTGCCAGAGGCTTTGCTCTGGGCCATGCTGTGGTGGCTCCTGGTCACCTCGCCTGCTCCCTCCCTTGCACAAGGCTCACGGGCAGAGATTTGGGGTGATGAGTTTCCCCAAAAGGGAGAGCCAGGCAAAGCCCCCGGCATCGCAGCCGGCAGACAGACGGACAGCCGCAGCATGCCGGCTGCAGCTCAGCGGGCGAAGGGGCGAGCAAGGGCAAGGAGCAGCGATGCGCCTGGCCCGCGAAGCAGTCAGGGAGGCAGCGAGGCACACGGTGAGCGGCATTTGCGTCACACCTGCCGGGCTGCTGCGGGAAATGGTCATGCTGCAAAACTGATGGAGAATACGGTCTGGGCTTGGGATTGGCTTGCCTTTTTTTTTTTTTTTTTTTTTTTGC
>JAAGAY010002139.1:0-27794 GCA_011801015.1 Ardeotis arabs
TTTTTTTTTTTTTTTTTTTTACTGTGAGGGTGGTCAAACACTGGTACACATTGCATGGAGTGGTTGTCGAGTCTCCATCCTTGGAGAAATTCAAAACCTGACTGGATGTGTTCCTGGGCAACCTGCTGTAGGTGACCCTGCTTCAGCAGGTGATTGGAGCAGATGATCTCAAGAGGTCACTTCCAACTAAACACCACTGTGATTATGTTTAGTGTGTGCCAAAGGACCAGCGAAGAGGCAAGACAATTCAATGTTTGCTTGGCTTGACTTGGGTTTCTGGCATTTTAGAAGTGCACTCTTGAGAATGAAGGAAAGACACCAAACAAGTCTTTGGAAATCCATCACTTATTTCTCCTTACAGTGGTACCAAAACCAGATTAGAAATTTCCCATTTCCCCCCTCCACTACTGTCTCCCTCCTTCACATCCATGAATGTGTTTCTACAAACTAACGTAACACTCTCTTCCCATGTAAAAATCAAAATACTCCCCCAAAAAACTACTAAACAAAAAATCCCAACAGAATGACTGCAACATTTTTAAAAATCGACCATTCAATGGTCTGGGTATCAGCCGTCTCCAAACCACTTATTCCAGCAGAAAATGGAAGGCAAAGAAGCTGGAGTACTTGGGCGGAAATACACTGACCTACCTCCACTGTGACCTGAACAATACAAGTAGAACAACGTTCCTCCCAGGTGACACACACTGGGAAGGGCTCATCCTCCTGTCATCCACAATAAAATCAAGGGCAGCACCATTGCCACCTCTCACTCTTGTGGGATCCCAAAATTTCTTACAGGTTCACCCAGAGTGAGATTCCTCAGTGAGGTACAGTCGAGGCTGAATTCTGCACTCCTGACTGTCAAAACCCTACGCTGGTGTAAAGCAAGACTTGCATGAGAGCCTACCATATGACAAAAGTGCAGGGTTAGCAAAGTGACCTGTAATTCCTAATGAATGTTTAGGCACAAAATTCTATTTTCAAAATAACTGTTTAAAATGCTCATTTTAGGGTGCGGGATGGAAATTGCTTTTATAATAATAGTCCAACCAGGTTTTCTTCCAACAAAAGGATTTTCACCAGGAGGAACTATTACATGCATTCAAATTGTCTATCAAAATGTAACTGCTAATTAAGAACAAAAATGACTGTGAAATTGCAATATAGGTTCCATTTAGTTTTACTGGGAATTCCAGGCCTTTACTGTCAGGAAAGTAACACCTCTCATCAGCTCTGCAGACACCAGAATGAGTCACCTCTCATCCTTTGGTTTTTCCAATTAATGATGTGGACTGTTTTCATACACTCACCAATGATTAACCGTAATTGAATGTTCTGTGGGTTTGTTTGGTTACACTACATAGAATTCAGCAAATATGTCACAGTATTACAGAGGAGCTCTTCCACCCCACTCCCCCGCTATTGTTTCATGCTTTTTATACAAAAGTACAGTTTAATATTTGCGGTGAAAAGCTTCAATAATAAATGAGAATCCCAAATGGGTCTGCGCATATACTCCGGACCAAGAAATATGATTGGATTTCTCCTTTGTTCAGGTCATGCTGGCAATTACGACAAGCAGCATGGTTGATTTAAGTGTTCTATGCCATCAAAACGTAGAATGAAAAACAATGACATCTGGGATTTTTCTTCTAATACAAACTTAATTATTAATCAAAGCTATGACACACACTAAACATTGGCAAATGGTTCAAGAGCATCAGGAATTTATTTTTCTCAGCGGAGTCTTTAAAAGTCTTTTAATAATCAGATGACAGGACCAATTTACATCTGTGCAGCCCTAGTCAGATTTTTGACCTAATACAGTTTGTAATATTCACATGTAAGGCAGTTTTTGGGATGAGGGGAAGGGCAAAGATAACTAGAGACCAAGAGTTTGAAAAATTTATCCTGCTTTCACTACAATTTCAGATCTTTAAGCTCCTGCTCTCAGAGTTCTACAGATTTTTGATTAAGACTGCATAATTGTCCAAAAATTTGGGATAAGAAATTGTTTTATTTAAAACCAAATAAACTACCATGCAATAGTAATCACAAATTCTTCTCCTGAGGCTAATTATTGGCACCAATCTCAGTGCTCGTTCCTGCAATATAAGTTACTAATGAGTGCAAGTTTATTTTATGGGCACTGAGCAGTTTTTATTTAAGAAAAAAAAAAAAATCCAATCTACAGGTCTGTAGCACTGTGGTAGCCATTTTTCTCATTCCTTTTTAAAGTATAGCACAGCAATTACATGTACCAGATGGTAACATTTTACGCACATTGATCCGGACTACCTCTGAAATAGCAACTGAATATTAATGAGGGGTAGCTGAACTGCTTCTCTCCATGTCCCTATGTTTTAAACATGGTTTCTTGTTTTGTGACTGACGGTCTTGCTAGGAGGACCACGATATCACACAGTGAGCATTTCTGTATTTAGATAACACGAGCTGAATTTCACTGACAGAGGAAATCAGATCTCTATCAGACAACTGTGGCTTGGAACGAGATTAATCAGCAACTCCTCTCAAACTTTCAATTATTAGATTTTATTTTTTTAAAATAACTTCTGCAGTTTCAACAGCTACAAAAAAAAATGCACGCTCCATAGAAAATGCAAATACTACTATTTTACCTACTTGCAGTATATTTTCTTCAGGAATCAAAAAAGCAGTTTTGCAGCTTATTTCACCTTACCTAGTAAACTGTTACTACGATTAGACCTGACTGTTTGGCTTGAATATAAACTTAAGTCCACTGCAAAGAACCTGTAACTCCAGCCTTCAGTGTTCTTCTATTAGAGTTAATGAGAAAAGCTAATTTGGGAGCAAGTATACAAAAGGGAGGAAGGAAGTAGATGCTCTGCACACACACAAGACACACACATCCATATAGCTTTGCAAATAATGCTCATGAACAGCATCAGGGAAACAGACAGGGAAACACAACTGCAACCTAACACACATGCTGCAAATATAATTAAAAGAATATTGCAAACTGGCCTGTGGTAAATACAAGACAATAATCTTTCTGTACTTAGATATGCTTAGAAAACAAAGATTTGAAGTAGTAACAAATTAGTGACCCGATATCTCCTCTCTGATGGAATCCTCCCCAGCACCTACCTCCCTGCCGCTCCTTAAAATTTATCATTCTGATGCCTTTAAAGAAATCAAGTTTCTAGAACAGGAATTTTGCAAAGAGCTGGCAATAGGTGCCAAACTACCTAAAACACAGTGGTATTTCCACACACTTTATTTATTATCCTTTCTCTAAACTCTCTTCTGCAGGACTGCCTGCCTCAGTTTAGGAGGAACTGAATCCTTCCTAGCACTGTCATCATCTCAACCTACCTTTAGGTGTCTATAATGGCTCCTCTGCTAATCTCTCCAACCTGAATTTATTTGTCTTTCTTCATTATCCCATTGCCTGTACCCTCTTCTCCACTAAAACCTAACCAGCTAAGTACTCTCATCTTCCTCAGTCTCACTGGTTCTTATTCTCTTTTGTTCTTAGAAGAACAAAATCTTTTTTGTGATAAGTTTTTCTATGAAAGTTGCAAATGAAACAATACTCTGTCCTCTTAAATTCTGAAAAATGTCCACAGATGTCGGCCCAACAAATGCCTCATAAAGGTTAAGCAATCTTCAATCAGATAGTGAATGACAGACGAAGCACAGGAAGAGATAAGGGTGCTTCATAAGACAACATCTCATCTGGTTACTTGCACTGGAGTGTTAGAGGCAGATTAAATTGCACAGGATGCCATATGATGCATCCGCTCCCCATTTTTTTAAAAGGAAAAAAAACCCAAACTACACATGACAATATACACCATCTAAGTCAATGATGTAGCATTTAATTTAGGTAAATCATGTTGGGAAATGCAGGTGCATGGATGCCTGTATCCATGCAGCTTTCGGTGCACTAAGTATTTACTTTTATGAGCACTACAAACAAAAAGATTTTAACAGCAGAACAAAGGTTTTTCCGTGCCTAATCTCAATTTACAAAGAATTAACTTCTGTTCAAATCAAACATAGCTGGATCAGACCACACTGAAAACACACTGTAGGCAAACTTGCTACAACAAAGACGCCCACTTCAGCAAGACAATCAATTCTCCCCTTCTTAATGCATTTAATCTACATTAAGAATTAGTACTCTACATGAATCTGAAAGACAAGTATTTCACACATATACTTACATAGACTGATACAGAGCTATACCTATATCAAAAAGGATATGAATAACTCCTTCGTCAACTCTGCAGACGGAAGTTTGCAGTTGATCTTCCAGATGCACCAATTTCTCACTTATTGCTTCACATTTTTCTCCCAGCTCTGCAGAAAACATGAAGAACTCCTACAGGAAGTTCAAAAAGAAAAGAAAGCGTGTTTGCTGCTGACTGCACTTTTCTACATCATATTTGCATCAAATTAAGGGGAAAAGAAAATATTAGTAACAGGATATGATACTTTGTAGTGCTAAGACATTGCCTGAAAGCAAATTCCCATTAGAGAGAAAAAGTTGTTACCAAATAATAATTTAGTGATTTATATGAAATGGAATGAGCTTGTAGTCTCAGACTATTTCCCAGCAGAAAAAAAAGTCCTGATTTCACTTTCAGCAGAGGATTAAAGGGATGTGAAGACTGAACTGCTCTCTCTTTTCCTTGTTGCCTCACCACAGCAGGGGAGGGAAATCTCACGCTGACTACACCATGCAGGTTCCTAAATTTCAAGTTGTTCATGTAAATATGATTTACACTTTTAGGTCATTTAAATACTTCAAGAAGCATCACTTTTGTAATCTTTCACAAACAACAAAATGTACTTACATTTTGAGGAAAAATCTGGCTAGAATACTTTGGTACTTGATGCTCAACTGATTGGAGAAAATGCATCAGTCTTTGAGATTAAAAGATGAAACTACACTTTTTTTACTGTGTTATCATGAAAGAAGACTGAATTTACGAAAATGTTTCTTTACTTAGAACTTACACAGACAAATGCTTTTTCTATTTCAAACTGAGTATTTTAAACCAGTTGCAAAGTCCTTCTCGTAAGTTTGTTTCAGATATACTACACAAGGGTAATTTGTACCTTTATATTTTGTATTGACTATTACTTTGAGAAATGACTCAAACAAGTGGCAAATCCTGGGGTGGGGGGAAGGGGGAGATCAACCAATTTGTACAGCACTGACACAAGCCTCTCCTCTCCCTTCCAAGGCATCACTGTGCTGTCTATAGTGAATGACTGGGGTTATCTCTGTAAGGAAAATATTACGGTGCCAAGATGAAATTCTGCTGGAGCCACGCTGGAAAAACTGGAGTCATTCAGCAGCTGGAATCCAGACAACTGGATTTTCTCTAGACCTAAGTCTATGCACTCATCTACATAGCCAGCTGCACATGTGGCCATAGACAATTTTCAGATAGTTTTTCTCCATTAAAAAGTACTTACAGTCCTTTGCACTGATCTGTTGCTATAATAGCAGCCATCAGTGGCTGTTTAAGAAAAATCAAGCCTTCAATCAAAGGACTTCCAAAGAAATCGTGCTAATACTTGTTGGAACACTGCCTATTGTGAAACAATTTTTGGTAAACACATTTACCAGATCTCAGTTCCGTGCTATCCTTACACTTTGCGTCACACAGCGCATACACAGAGTCAAATGTCAGAAGAGCTCTGCTTGCTGGCACATCCTCTGCTGCAGCACAGAGCTTTAACATTTCTGCCAGACATGGCTATTCAGCAGATCGCACAGGTACACAACCAGCTGCAGCTTGAACCATGAATGGATGAGCTGGAGAGAACTCATGCTGCAAATACCCAGAGCTTAGAGGCAGAGAAGTACAACCTGAGAACCAGCTGGCTGAGTCCTTGGCTCTGCAGGAGACCTGAGCAGCACTCCACAGAATTTATAGATGTAAAATGACCCATTGTTTTTAAAATGAGAACAAGGGAGAAAAAGGTATATGTTCTCCCTACAGCAACTAGGAATGTCCTTTTCTTAAGACCAGGGAGAGAAGATGAGGAACAAGTCTTCCATCCAGCTGCTAAATCATTATTCAGTACACCAGCAGGGCTCCATATGCTGTTAGGGAGTGGGATAACCCAGGCAATTTATATCAATAGAAAGCTTTTAGGAAATCATTCTGTGACAGATGACAGTTGTCTGAAAGAACTTCAGTGTCAGGCTAGAAGAGTCAATAAATTGTAAAACCCTACTACTCTGAAAGCACATCTAAAATTATGACCATCTAGAGAAAGCTCCACCCCTGATTTTTCTCTAACAGTTAATTACATGTAAGAAAATCAGGTCTTCACATAACCATCATCTCAAACACAAGAAAAACAAGATAAAAAACGTTCAGTGCTATATACAATCATTGAAGAGTTAATTTAGGAAGAACAGCTTTTAATTAATGCACAAACTCCTATGCATTGCTCTGACAAACAAAAGCCATAAGCAAAGTTTTCAAACCAGTCTCTTTCTACAGACTGTGTACTTTGACAAAATGAATTAGTCCTGTACAGATCCTGAAGAACATGTATCTTATGGTGACACATAAAAAGCAGATTCTTCCTCTTGTAACATCAATATATTGAATACTTTTGTCTGATCCAGTCACTACTTTCATCAAGAACTATTACTATATGAGACTTTGGATCACATTCATACTGTCAAGAAGGATGACACTTCTAGTCCTGATTTGAAATAAGTTACCTCACATAGCAAGTAAAAAAGTAGATCTTACAGTAGACTCCTGAATACCTGTGCCATTAAGTATAATTAAATACATAAAGCATTATAAAGATATGCACTACAGTAGGGTATCCCTTTCTTTTTTAGGGTACTGTTGACAGCAGGAACGTTTATCCAGATAATCTGTCACCCAGTTAGCACTATCATTAGTTGCTGTAAGAGAAAATCCATTTCCTCCACTTTAGAAGAGCTCTTACGCTTCCTGTCTCATATATGTAAATACAGGGAGTTCACTGGGCAGCTCATCTAAATGATAAGCACACGGGCTGGATTTGTCTAGTCCTGCTGTGAAGATTCACAGTGGAAAATTTTTCCCTGTTCACTGTGCCAGTGAATGTACAGGGCAAACTGGGCTTTTTAGATCTATCCCCTCACTGAACTTCAGGTGCGTTGAAAGGTGCTGGAGACAGCATTTAGATACCTGGTTGGCAAAACAGGCTCCAAGTTGCAAGTGTGGCCTAGCTCTAACACGCACAGATCCTGAAAACCTGAGATAAAATACAACTACAGCATGAAATCCATGGTTGCAGTGCAGCTGGATGACTACACTTACTGGTGTACTACTACATAATCTGATTTCATGTCTGACATCATCTTTCGCCTTTTAAAATAAAACTTCAAAGCAAAGTAAAGGTCCCAGAAAGGATGGATGGAAGGAACCCAACAAACAAGTCCCCAGGACCCTAGGACTTCAGGTGAACACTTGTTCAGTAGTAAAGGAATCTCACAGTGCTTTGCATCACTACTAACCTGTATTTTGAGGTTCTAAGCTTTGGCTAGTAGTTTCTACCCCACTGCAATTCCAGGCAAGGACTTTATTGATGCATTGGTCTTGCACCAAACATGCTCGTTTTTAACTCACTAGCTTTAATTCCTTTGTTAACTGAATACTTAGATTCTCACTTAAAGTAAAATGTCCATTCGATCTCTTGTGAAAAAAAATATGAACAATCACATTCTGAGTACACAATGAATTGTCTAAAAATGTAATAAAACTCATGTTTACTTTGGAAATGCAGATAAATTAACAATGAGTACCAGGAAAATGTGCTTAATGCAGAATAGTTACAACAATATGGGAAGGCAGGGAAATCTGAGTAAGTAAAAATCTCAAACTTGTTTAGGTCTTTAAACACTTGAAATTCGTCTAATCATAACTGTTCAATTATGACTGCACTGCAGTGTAACTGAAATACCTCCATAAGGTAGGATTATATCCTATAATCACAAACTCCTAATAGGTATTTTGCAGCTTAATTCCTCTTTAATACAGCAATAATTGCACACGGATAAACTATTTTTGCACCCACATGACACAGTTACCTTTTTAGTTGAAATGAGAAGTTCCTCTATAGTTTAGACAAGCATCGTCTCTCGTTAACTTACTTGCAGGTGTCATGTGACAAATTCAGGAGGGTCATCACATAAATCATGATTTTCCAGAACATGTACATATGGCCTTTCTTATTTTGGATCGGAAAGATGTGGTCACGCAGAGAACTCTGACTTTAGTTTAACATCAAGAAGAGTTATAAATGAAATGGAAAAAAAAATACTGCTCTCAAAAATATACAAGAATAATTCTAAATATTCAGCAAATTCCACAGTTTCTGCCTTCAGCTTCTTGTTTGAAAAAAGTTTGATAACCCAGAGAAGTAAGTAGAAAAGATTTCTCTCAGTGCCTTTCATGCCTAGTAACGTCACTGGTAACATTTTTATTTGACATTTTTCTGTGCAGGCAGGAAACTACTGTCATTGACACATAAACCATTCAGAACAGCTCCTGGCTGGAAAGTGGCACTTTACACTGATCAACAATATCTGTGAGGACTCTGCTTCCAGTTCGGCACATTAATAAAACACAACTCATCCAAGCTTGCAGGTTATGTCAATGCTACAAGCTACTGTGAGTCTTAAGACTTCTTTGGTTATTTTTGCACTAACAGCACTTTTGTGAAGCAGCTAGGAGAGACTGCAGGAGTCAGGAAAGAGCTGAGATGCAATATTGCTTTATGGATTTTTCTGTGAATAGGGGATGCAGCTGGCTGGGATTTCCCCACTCCTGCCCCCTCCCTATTAAATCCTTAAGCAGGTGAAAACAGCACAAATGTGGGTATGATTTGTTATTTTTTAAGGTGAAATTCTTCTGCCTTCTCACGCAAAGTAGAAATTCTCATCTCTCCCAGAGATGTGAGAGTCTGATGCAAGGAACAGGAAGAACAGACAGTGTTCTAGCTGATGCACAGGTGGAGCGTCAGCATATTGAACTGAGAGCAGAGGGAAGGACTTCCACTTTAGTCTTCTGCATTTTATTTTACCCTTTTACAAGTCATTTCAGTCACCTATCAGCAACAGTTCCTTGACAGCATTACTCAAGGAAAATGTCTGATTCGCCTTTCCAGTGCAAACACTTTCTGTGCTCTCTTCAATCTAGTTCAGCAATTTTATATAGAAGAATCAGTATCGTAGTAGCTAGACTAATTTAGAGATTAGAGTCCCTTATAGAGTCTTTGGTGTTTGTGCTGAGAAGCAGGATTCCCTGATATATCCTTAAAATTCATTCTTCCTACAGAGGAACTTTGTAAAAAGGCATTGCCTTACTTCAAACTAGCAATATCATAACCCAAACAAGGGAAAACCCTTAGAATGCCTTCTGCAGAATGGAAAAAAAAAAAAAAAAGTCAGATTTCTTTCACCTGTATTAAATCATCTCTCTCCTAGAACAGTGAAAACTATTCACAATAACATAAATACCAACTATGAAAAGTTGCCCTTGCAGACAGATACTTCACATTGTGGCACAAGGTTTAGACCAGTGACTTATTGTTGGCAGAAGTGCTGCATGCTTATCCTTACTCCTTGTAGAAGTTAATGGAAATGGTGAGTGCTTGAAAATCCAGAAAGTCAGGCTAGGACTTCTCTTAAACCATTTCTAGAAACAAAATGCAGCCATCGTATGTTTGTCCTGCTTGAGCAGATGTTTCAGTCACATGCAGGCTAAGGGCACATGCCCTCTGATCAGGAGCTACACAGCCACGAAGTGTCCAAAGTGCAGGTGGACGAAACATTTTTCCTTGCTCTATGTCCTAGATTTCCTGCCCTGTGTGCACTGTCCTGGGCAGGTGTCACAGATGAGGAGGGCAAAGCAATCACTGAGAACAGGCCTAATCTCTTACTCTGAAAATAATGCGTGTTAGTCATGACCAACAGCATCCTAGCATCTCCTGGCAAGGCTGACCAGGAAGCAACCAGAGACCATCAAAGCCCGCTCTGTGACTTGCAGTGAGATCAAGCCCACTGTGTCTGTCCTCAGCTGGTGCCCGTCTACATGGCTCTTCACAGCTGACAGGGATTTTGTGGTCCTGGTTGCAAGGCAGAGCCTACTCCAGGGCTAAACTGCCCACACAGTGAGCAAGTTTTCCTAATACAAACTTCCCTTGCTACAAACCAAGAGGGTTACATTTCATTTTACCCTTACACAGCACACAATGATAACTATTGTCCTCTTTATAATTATATTTAATGTGATTGAAGACTTTGACTTTCAGTCAGACCAGGATATCTAAAGCTTTTAATTCTATTCCTTTCCTTCCCTTCCTTCAGCACGTTCCTGTCTTCCACAGCGTGAGGTGCCCAGACCAGTGCAGCAGTCCTCTGGAGGCTTCGACATTCTCAGCTAAGCACAGTAATTATTTCTGTCTTACAACTGGCTTTCCCATTAATGAGGCTGCAAATGACATTTGCCCTTTCTTGCAACAGGATGAAGGTAATGAATCCCACTCTATTTGTAGTCCACTATAACCCTAGTTTCTGCTCCTGCAGTACTGTCATCTTAGCTGCTATTTACCATCTGTATACATAAATCCGATTTCTTTTCTTCCTCAAACGTAATTTGCACCTGTCTTTTAACATATCCCATCTTATTGATTTCAGGCTATTCTTCCAATATATCATGAGCCTTTGGAATTCTAATCCTAATTCAAATTATGTTGACTGGCACATAAATTCCTAGCCTACCTCCTTTTTAAAGGCAAATACCAAGTGTGCCTTTTACTGATCCCCAGGGACTTCAAGCTTCCTCTAGGAGTTCTCAAAGAAGCTTGTTAATGGTTTGGAGATTGTTTTTCTTGGCTCCTATGCTCTCAGAAGAAATTTCATGTCTAGCCTGACTTGAGTACATCTCACCTGCCTTAGGACCCTTTACTGTGTTTGTCTCTTGCTACCTTGTAGTGAATACTCAGAGCACTGTATATGTGGACACAGCTTGTTTTTCAGAAAGACTGAAAACAAAGAAAATAAGGAAGAAAAAAAATATTTCTGCCCTCTGCTCTCATTTCATTATATTGCCATTCACCTTTCTTATTAGAAGACACACATGCTTTCTTTCACCTATCCCTTACACACAGCTTATCGCTGTACCCCCTTGCCACTTGGCATGCCTTTTGCTCACAGCAGCTTAGTGTTCAGTGGTCTTGCTTGTTCACTCTTACACTGTGCAGTACCCTTACGAGCTCATTCTTAGGAAGACTTTTGTCCTTTCCTTTTCAAAATTATTTCGGGCCACTGAAGAGGTGCTGACACAGATGTGTTGTCTGTTACTGTATTTGCTCTTTTCTGCACCAAAAGAAGATGATGCAGTACTATAAACAGGATGTCTTCTGGAGGGTACCAAAGATCATCTGCTTATTCTTCCTCCTACAGAGCTGGTTCCACAGAAACTCACCTGTTGTTTCCCTGATTTTGTTTAGGTGAGTTTTTCTTTCATGGAGGTGGTTATCCACCTTTTCTCAAAAGAGGGATCAAGGTTGTTTCCCAATTACTTTCGCTCTTCTCATCTTTCACTTACAGACTGTTAGCTTTTTCCATCAGCCTGTTCATGTACGTTTAGGAAACTGCAGCACTACAACCTGCTCCTGAGTTTCTCATACGCAACAATTCAGGCATAAAGCTTTCCAGATAGCTGCTGTTTTGCAGCTGCTACCTACCTCCTCCCCACCATCACATGGTTTTCCCACATTCCCTTTTTTGCACTGATCCCATTCCCTCCTCTGCAGGGATACAACAACACATGGGAGTCTTAAATGATTCATCAAAATTACAGCCTGATGTTGGCAATTCTTCCTTTCATGTATATTCCATTACAGCTATTGAGGAGTGTCCTTGGAAAAGCATCTATGCAGGGACAGAGCTTTCCACTGCCTTCCAGCATCCTGCTGCAGTCTGGGTGACAGCAGTCTTCTCATGCTCATCTCTATAGCATCTTCCCTGAATGTAGATTTCCCAAAATCAGCGCAGACTATTTCACTAGCTCACTTAATAAAACTGGGGCAATTCCAGTTCCTGCTGTGGGAGGATGAGGCTATTTACTGACTTAACAATAAAAATTCACAGTGGGCCAGGGCTTGGAAAATAAACAAAAGCACCAAACTGTTTTTCAGTGTCCACACCCTGCTGTGCTAGGAGTCAGCATAGCTGGGTATCATTTATAGGTGGTTCCTAGTATTGTTCACTCCCATCTCTGCTCCTGAGACACCAAGATGCAACAATCTGGAATGACTAACAGGGTGCTTTCAAGCACTGACAAGAGAGAGAGACTGACAAGAGTGGATTAGGGGACCAGAGCATCAAAGGAACGTTTAGGCAAAGCCTTGATGAGGTAAAGGGTGCTGGCAGCTTCACAGAGCTTTTACAGAGCTGTCTACAAGTTAGCATCAATCCAGCTGTGGCAGTCTGGTAAAGCCTGGCTCTCCAGCAAATTTCCATTTCCTTCATTGTATTGCTCTCTATTCTTTTTAGGCACTTTTTTTCCTCAAAATATCAAAAGGGCAAAGTTCCTCTGCTTGTGAGGACACTAAGACATTAAGCTCTTAGCAAACACTTCTACAGTGGCAGCCCTCTATGCCTGTGAGCTCTGGTGCCCTTGTAAGCACAGCACACACATCATACTCACATGCTCTGTGCATATCTCCTGTTAAGCAAAAGAACAACTTCTTCAGTCAAGGGCTGAGCTGTGTTACAGCTTTCGGTACAGGTCTCTGCTGGACACAAGCTTGCAGCTGTATTCTCATTTGCTTTGGTCCAGATCATATGCAATTTTTAGTTTCCAGCAAATATTCTGCTGTGTTGGCAGCTATCAGTACTAACATGCCCTCAGTATTTCTTCCTGCTGGCAGGAGTGCTTTTTGCTACCTTTATCCCGTGGGACTACCTGCCCCTATTTCATGTCATCCATGGACACAAGCACCTGCACAGTTTTGCTTCAATTCACAGCAAAGTTCACTAATAAGAAAGGCTATTTGCATTTTCTGCAAAGTTCACCTTCACTCAAGGCTTCCTGGCTTTATCTATGCTAACAGTCAAGCAGTCCATCCTTGGCATGCTCTCATGTCACAGTCTCCTTGTACACAAGGTCAACAATCTGAGTTTGGTCTTAGAGTTAAGATTATCTTTCCTGGAGCATTCCTGCTGCTCCACAGTCTTTGGATTCATTGGTGGGAATCCAAAGAAACGCCTCATCTGAATAGTTATCCCAAACTGCATGTTTTATTTATTTCATATTTGCTTGGCTGAGCACTTGTCACTTGTACTTGGCAGGTGGCACGTATGCGATTATGGAAGGTGAAGTGGGGGTTACTTACCCGTGTAATTAATTTGCTGGCTGGACACAATGTTTGGATACTAAATTTCCTTAATATGTAAGTTGCAACCCAAGGCATACTGATAAAAAAAATGGACCAGATTGTATCAGTACAGTTCTTAGACCCAGTATAACTCTCCTTACACATATATTATCTAAACTCCGAGTTTGTACGTAGACAGATTTTTGTACATAAGCAAATTTTTCCTCATCGCTTACTCTCATAGGAAATGCATTTCATGTTACTCGATGATCCTAGACTTTCTTAAATACATCGACTAGGATCTGACATCTTTTTATTAAAGAAAATGGTGTGAAATTATATATATCCAGTATTTTTATTCAGATTAAATTCCTATTACCCTGTATTCTGCTGCAGTGTGCTTTCATACTTCAAAAGTAAATTCAAAGGTATTTTTAGTGGTACATAAGGAAACAAGTAAAGCATCATTATTTTGTTCCATTCCTAAGCATCATTACAGTCCTACATTGAGGCTGGCTAAATTTTATTGGTCCTGCTTTTCCCCAACATATTTATCCTGTTGTTGGTATGTATTAAAAGCACCAGTAGGGCATTTAACTATAAACTCCCTGAAACACACAGCAACTTTGTGCCATTATCTTAAATGGAAAAAAAAAGAATGGGCCCACTCTAGTTGTGCCTGCGTTGCTTTTTTAAGTGCCTGCATACTCTCTAGCGATTTTTACCCAAAGGTAATACTAGAAAAACAAGTGTCATTAGTTCTAATTGAGAACCAGAAGTCTGTACAATATCACCACTTTATACTGTCTAGAAAACACTTACCTCAGATAAATGACCCTCTGCTCCAAATGAAATGTCTTCCGTAACCTGTTAGAGATAAATTATTAAGTGTAGAGTAGATACATGCTATATAAACAGTAAGATTTCAATGGAACTTATAAAACCCATATAGCACATTTAAAAGTTATATAAGCTGAACAATTATATAACTTTGCTTCACACGCATGAAACATTTCAATTGCATTTATAACAGAGCAGTGGCAGCCACCCAATATTTAAAGCTAAATTTGAATATACTTTATTAAAGCCTGCCTTTGGCTTCCCAGTTAGAACCCACAAGGAATATTGGCTCTAAAACTGAAGGACTAACTAGAGATTGAAAGAAAATTTTCTATCAAGCTTTTATGGATCTATAAACCCTTCAAGAGTCTATAGAATTTTTTTGTCACGAACCCCGTAAGTGATTTTGGGCAGGAGAAATGAGAGACCTCACTGATGTTTTATATCAGTAACACGTGCGAACTCTAGTCAGTTCCTCTTTCAAAATTCGTTTCATCTGTGAAGTCTGTATGAAATTAGCCAACATTTCATTCATCGGCTGAAGAGCAAAGAAATTTGATGTTAACATTACTGGAAAATCATTAATACTTATCACAAATATCAGTATTGATAATCTTTAAATAAACTGAGAGAGGGATGTTGCTTTGGTAGGGCATACTTAGTATCACCAGTATGTACTGGTATATAATAAAGTGCAAAATCATTACTCTGCCATAAGAGCATTATTACTGGGTACTATTTTCAGTAATCTATCTGAAAAGAGGTTCCTTAGAGTTCTTTTACCTCCAATATTATTTTTTTTATATTTATATTTTTACTGCAAAAGCATTAAGCTTACTGAGATGCTTTGATCTCTAGCTAAAGAGTTAGCATTTTGACCAGTACATACTACACAACAGTATCACATGCAGTTAAGGGGCATCTTACTGCACAAGAACGCATGTGACTGTACAATGATGATCTGACCACTGCGTACAAGCCAGCTGCCTGTTGCTACAAAAATTCTTTCCAGCTTGGATTAATACAAAAAGTATCCAAACGCTGACTTCCACTGATGCTTAATGCTGACATTTAAAATTAAGACTAAATCTTAAGTTTCCAAGTTATTTTTGAAGCTCTACAAATACAGGATTTAATTAAAACTGAAATGAAAGCACAGTTTATTTAGCTTTCTAAAGGCTTTGTCCTTTACATGTTGCACATTTGCCTCCTGGATCACAGGCTATCTTAATGCACCGTAACGAGTTACAGCCTGCTGACAGAGGCTTTCTTGGTGCTCGCTATCATTAAATTCTGAAAAAATGCTGTGTCTTATCCTGTGATGACTTCTCTTTAATGACAGGCACCACATTAAATATTAATTATTATTTTTCATGATTGTCTACTTAGAACATTCAGTATCTTTAAAAAAGTAAATCCAATGAAGGCTTTGAAATTACAGAACACCTTCTCAACATCAGAGCGCTCTACAAAAGACTCCAAATTATCTTCCCAGATGGCAAAACTGCCATCAGTAGCCCTTACTCTAATGCCTGCTCTCTGCTTCTTTTATGGTGAAAAAGTAAGAAATGACCTACAGAGAATTCTGATGGGATAACTACCAAAAATGCTGACTTACAAAAGGTAACACTACTGAATTTTGGTTTTTACCTTGTAACTTTAATCATCTCAATTTTCTTGAAATCTAGTAGGTGTTTCTTTCCTTCATAGTGATTAAGAGGGAGCACTGCACAGCATGCCAGATAGCAGAAGAAGAAAAAAGGATAGGTCAGGAACTCAAGCCTGCAGATGCACACGTACTCAAGTTCATCAAGATACTTGGTGTTAGGGCGGTCCCAGCACACACACATCTCTCTCTTTATTAGTTATCATCAGTGTTTCTGCTGTTATAAAAAGGTTTTGCTCACACATATATTACCAACAAGCCAAAGATAAAGCAAGTTACCATAAGGCGTGGAACAAGCAGGTGTTAAATGTCTGAAGAGAAATGAAATGTTACTGTATATTTTAGAAATCACCCAGATATGTCTCTATGTACTAATGATCATAACGACTTCCACCTCACTCACATGTCACCTGGGCAAAATAATTTGCACTCAGTTTAAAAGTATGGAACATTTCTGGGATGAAAACTAGAACCCATCTTTAATTTCTCAGAGATCTGGGAGAAAATCAAGCCCAATTAGTCACAAAAACACAAACTGGAACTGCAATGATGGAGTATCCTAATTTCATCAAGATAGATTCTTGAATTTTTACATAAATGTGTACTTTCCAGCTGGTAGCTATCTCAAATACATTGGACAACAAGCTGACTTTGATGTCATTGAGGCTAGTAATATCGTCTATAACTTTGCTTCAGCATTTTCTTGAAATACTATAATCTAATTATCTATAATTGAGAGGAGTACATCTTAATTTTTAAGTAACTCAGAGTGTTCCACAGGATGATTTTTGGTGGCCTCACTTTATTTAGTTTTGACCAAAAATATTTCAACAAGCTGAGCTGCCAAAGCATGTGATTGTCTTCCCTGGTTAACAGTCAGTGTTATAAAAGAAATTTGATTTACCGGATTATTTTGGGATGCCATAGTCTACCACATAAACAAACTGGGGAAAAAAAAATAATAATCTATACTGTCTTAGAAAATGCAGTTATGAAGACTATAAAGTAATGTTGACAGTTAATAAACCTGCACTCACACATGACAGTAAAATATCTGAAATTTCACAGAATTTACACCTTACATATTTTATACCAGAACATATCATATTTTATGATCTAGTGAGGATATTTAATTAAAAATTAAAACCAGCTCCTCTGCAAAGCAGTAACTGAGGATCTACGTGAAGGGTTCTTTGCATTCGTCTATTTCACTTTTCTTATTATTGTTATGTTTCTTATTTCTTTGTTTTCTAATGAAACCTATACAGTAGGATACAGTTATATGCAAGAAAACTGTATTTATAGCATACATCAGGAAAACCAATATCCACTCCATAGTAATACTTAACCAGATACGACATGATAAATAACTGGAGAGCTTCATTTATAGCATTTCACTGTAAAGTAAATCAATCACCTGGGAATGAAATGTACCTTCCAAGGCATATATGCACATATGCTATTATTACTCTTTGCTATACTGTTTTGAAGCAAGTAATTCAATAGCCATTAAATACAAAGAGTGCCACTCCTTCCTTTTGCTTCAGCTCTCTCTAGAAGCTCCCCAGTGGGGAACAGAGGTGACACAGTTGAAGAGAATAGTCATTCTAGAAACACAGCAACCATATCAAGCTACTCCTCCCACAGGGACACCACAGCCTTGGTAAATAATATCAAACAAAGCATTTTGACAAATACATGCTTTTCTGTTAGTTATCCCCATTTGCTGATAAATAGCTACAAAAAGGTCCACCACTAAGGGACAAGAGTAAGTTTTTCCATGAAAGTCGCAAGAATGGCTAAATTTAGAGACTAAAAACCACACCACTATTTCATTTTTTTTTTTGCTCTGAACATTCAATTATTTTTAAATTAAAAAATACGATACCATGTAATAGAGCACTTAAATGCTACAGAAGTGGTTTGTCTCTCAACTAAGCCATTTACAAATCAAGACATATTCTCTCTCGGACTTCAACACATTAAAAACTGGAAGTTAGCATGATTTGCAAGTAGCATTTTTCGTTTGGTTTTATATCCTGCCATGTGATGAACTACTAGGAATGTTAGGGAATGTTATGCTATAGCTCTTTTCTAAAAGTCTGGATACTGCCTGTCACTCCTACTGAGATCTACTAGCTTACTACCTAAAGTGTACTCGTTTGGATGGTAAAACTTCTGTAACACACAACAAGGAAAACATCCCAGATCCTCACAGTATAAAAAAGCTGACTAACCCTAATTCCAGAACCAGAACACAGTCTATATGTTGGGTTTTTTTATGGTTGCAGTGGGTAACACTCATCACTGATGCATAACTTTGCCTCTATGGCCAAAGGTGCAGGCAGCACTGAAGCAGAGGAAGGCCAGTTGAGGAACTTGTGAGGAAACACACCTCTGTTGCTCAACTCCTTCTAAAAGCTGGAAAACAAATTAACATTCTTATATTAACAAAATTGCTTCTTTTTTTTTTGTTCAAGTTTCTCAGTCCTAGGAGCTCCTCCAGGAACAGATGCAGAAATACCTCCATAGGACCTTCACTGATGGGCATTTTCACATTTATATTTACACATCAGCTTCTGAATAGATTTTGGCACATTCTCAAAATGGAGTTTATTCAGGATACTAGGATAGGCCAGATCCCAGACAAAGGCATTTATACCACAAAGTTTTAGCACCTAGATAAAGAGCTGAAGTTAGGGGGACAGTCTCCCTAAGTTTCCTCTATGGCTGATAGAGACAGAGGGGAAATGATCAAAAAGCAAGTTCAAAAGGAGGAGCTTAATGGAAGCACTACAAATACACTTTCCTCTTCCATTAAACATATGGGTAACCTGTCTCTCTGAGTCCTGCACCTGCACAGTATAAACGCAAAATTAGTCATCAGCTTTCAGTGCAACACACTTCAATGGCTCTTAACATCAGGTGCGATTAAGCACACTTCTAATTTTTGTCAAACAAACTCCAAGGTAATAAAACTGACAACTCCTGTTGGAAGGGTTTTTTTTTTTGTCACAGTGGTGCTGTTGAGTGATTAATATTTTTAACAGCTTGTTTACCTTGGCAGTGCAGTTAAAAGATTATTAGGAAGCTACACATTTTAAAGCAAGGATGGCATTTCAGAGCAGAACACAAACTTAAAAGAAATTTGTCAAACCCTTTAAGCCTCATGATTTTTAATTCCTTTCAATATTTGTTGGACACTAGAAGCCTACCAGCATCTGAGCTAGGAAGTCTTTGACTGTTTCACTAGAGAAGGAAAACTTAATCTCTCCCCGCTTCAGCTAATGTAGATCCAGGTTAACAAGTCAGCAGAACTAACTCAGAGTGAAACTCGCTGGTGAGATGAGAAAAAGCTGATAATTTGTGTTAAATACTTAATCATTTTTCCTTCAAATCCTGATGTACATTCTGTATTCATTGCCTGAAGAATTTCCACATTTTAAAAAGACTGATGGTGAAAGGAAAAAGGGTTGAATGGCTTCTGAGAAGCTAATAAGCTATTTTATTCATGTCCTAGATTGAAGGCCAGATGTTAAGTTCATACTTAACCTGCCCCTGCTGGCCCGTCACCCAGATTCAACTCCTCCTCTCAAAAGGAAAACCAGCAGTATTGCTTGAAGTGCAGCTGTAGAATATTTCAGATACCTCTTTTAGCTCGCTGTGATTGGGGCAGGGAACAGTGCTCCACTCTGTGCCCTTTGGGAAGTGACCTTCTTTTCTTTTTTCAGAATCGCATGGGCCATCAGCAGTCATCTCCATCTCATCCATTTGGTTCTCCTCTTCCTCAAAAACACAGCAACTGGTTTCTTTCAGTTGAAACCCTCGGATTAACAGCTGACAGGCCTCCAAGTCAGCTTCCCACACTCTTTGGAGCAGCTGGCTCCCACAGCTGAAATAAAAGCCAAAAGAAAATAAAACTGCAGTTCAGGGAGAATAGTTGCTATTTCAAGTAACTTTTGGGGCAACTGCCTAATATTAGACAGGAAAATAAAACCAATTAAAAAACAACAGCAGCTCAAATACTTCCACAGAGATAACAAGCTATTTCAAACTGAAAAACAGTAAAATTACGGCCCTATTACAAAGCCAATGCCATAAAAAAACCCTTTGTGCTAATATGTTGCTTCCAGCTGTATGGTGTACACTGGCTGCATGCAACCTTCTACTGATCAGACACAAGTCCAGGAGTCTTCTGATCACAATCAGAGCTTCCTTCATACTATCAGATACACAGGCCTGTCATCCTAAAAGCAGTCATGTGGTTTTCCTGAATTAGATGTAGGAGATCATGTACAAGCAATCACACTATTTACTGCATTAAATCGGCTCTAATTTTTGGAAAATAGGTACACTAAATTTCTTGTTAGACTGAAACGTGCTTGCTTCAACTCTGGTGAATCAAATTGGATTAAACTATAATACTCTTCCTTTCCTTCAGTCTTACACTTTTGAGTCTTGTCCTTCTCTCTCACTTCCATGCTTTGTTTTTTTTTTTCTACTTACCAAAGAAAAAAACAAAGTATTAGGAAATTCAAAACACCAAACTTCTTCATACTTTTAATCCATCGATCATCTCTCAGAGATCTCCACGTACGTTACAGATACTGGTTCTGAGATTCATCCAAAAAATATTTTAATCTGAAGTAAATGGAAATTCTAGACATAGATAGTTTTTCAGAACAAGGCACTGAATACTAACATCACGCTGCTTGTAAGAGTTTTGATCTCCATTTAATACGTGTTGTCTCCAAGGAACCAAAAGATTAGGTTGTCTGCTAAAAGGCAGCAGATCAGCGGCAGAGCCTGGGACAGGACTCAGAAGTGCCTATTCCCATGGCAATACACACTTCCAGACAGATTTGAATGTGCTAATACCTAATAATTGCAGTATTTTTTTCACAGCGCTTTTCAAATTATATAATTTGCTATATAATAGCAAGCAATTATAAGTGGCTAAAAGAAGGAAAATAACTATTTGATTTTAACTTTTCTGACTAAATTAAATACCAGCTTATCTCTCATTCTAAACGAAGGATAACAGAGCTGCACTGCTCACAATGAATTCATTAATCTAACAAAGGTACACTTTTAACTCTACAAACTCTACAAGATGCCAAGGCTGCAAAATTCACACCGAGAGCAAAATTAAGCTCCAGAAGCTGAGACACTTGATCTGTGCTTAGAGTCAGTATATACGTTTATTGAAGGCAGAATGCAGCATGAGATCCAAAAATTGGTCTCCCTGAAGGAGTTCAGAGTATCACTAATTAGAAAGGGGGGAAAAAAAAAAAAAAATCTTACATTTCTGTGTTCTATTCAGGTAGCATTTCACCTACCAAGCCAGAAAAAAACTCCAACTGTTTCTCTACTTGTCAGTCACATCATCATGGTTTCACAATCAGAACATTTCCCTGCAGACATACATAAGGCCACTTGCTTGTTATTGAAAAAGTTTGTTTGCAGCTGTATATGGCTTATTATTAAAGGCTCAGAAAATACAGTAGAGACCTAAATCATAATTTCCAGTGGATAGCTTGTTTCAGCTATTCAATTTAATGAAGAGCTCTATTGACAAAACTAGGGCAGAGATAGTGATGTATGCAGTATTCACAGTGGAGAAGATGAACATCATATACAAAAGCACAGCATAACGCTGCCTGGGCTGCCGTTATTTGGCCATGACTCAGCTCTTCGGTCAACGTGCTTTTGATTGTGTCTAAGTTTTACACCCATTTCAGTAATCAGCAATTACTGAACATACCACTAATAGACTGCTTTCATCTTAAGGACGTCTTTGTTTTATCATTGTATCTGTAGAACTCTGGCAGATCTTGAACTAAGACACTTAGATGTTACTCTGATCTTTTCAACTGAAATCACTGAGCGCACATATAACCTGGATATTCTGAATATACCTAAGCCCAAGGACTCTGCATCTTTTCATCTGTATTTTGAAATTCAGTGCTTAGAAGTATTTTTCAAACACATTTTTTTAAATGAAAACTATCTGAAAGCTGCAAATAGCTGACACAGAAACACATACCAAATAATTATTAAAAATTATGTTGCCCCAGAATGCAAATATCTAACTTTTATATCAGGTGTAAAATCAAGCTCAACTGAATTTCAGAGTTTGGTTTATTCATGTTCAATTCACGCTAAAAGTGCATTTGCAGTCTCCATGAAGCCCAAAGTATGTGGATGGCTTTACTGAACACAGTGAGTTTTTTCAGGTATGCAAGCTTTTCAAAATGATGGATGGAGACTGGATCAGACTTTATATTATTCCTATACTTATAAATATTTCACAATGTATCAACCTTTAGGTATTATACACCTATCTGCACATTACTATCTAAGTGGAATACGTGGCAAGTTCAATGGAGGTGCCAGGAACAACA
This sequence comes from Ardeotis arabs, assembly GCA_011801015.1. NCBI lineage: Eukaryota > Metazoa > Chordata > Aves > Otidiformes > Otididae > Ardeotis > Ardeotis arabs. The sequence continues at coordinate 22,312 of JAAGAY010002139.1, forward strand.
TGCTGGAATCCACAACAAATCGCAATCCATCAACTGTTTATACAGACCCAGCAACAACAAAGCATATCTTCATCACCTGCTGATCTGCTGATTGTGAACATCCAAGTGCCAGAGCGCTCACGAGTTGAAAATGCCAGGCTTTGTACAAACACCAAACAGATTGCAATGATGGCCCTTTCCTCAAAAAGACTTTTAAGTTTAAAACAAGCAACAAGAGCTAGGATACAGATAAAGATGTTCAAAGAACACTGAGACAACAGTGAACTGAACATTGCACATTAGTTACAGTATAACAGTTTAATTAGTTACATCACTAACTAATTAGTCTAATCAGCATCAAGCACACTGAGGTATCACAGTGAATGAGAACTTTAAGGACTTGCAAGAGGCCAATGAAACACATCAGTAGATATCCAAGATCACCATTCCTCCATAAAGGAATCATGTAAGAAAGGCAAAAGATGCTAATACAAAAACATAATGGGCAACTGATTGATACCAATGTGGTATAACATCTGTAAATGGAAGTCAGTCTTTTGATATTATTAGAAAAAAAAAAAGATTGAGTAGGTGGTAAAAGACTGAGCAGCCTTGACATTGAAGGCTATTAGTTATGTTTGATGTGACAGGACAGAGGAAACCAATGGAGATGAGTAAATGAAGTGAAACGATCAGAAACACAGAATTAAAATTTAATTAAAAAAAAAAAGGTAGAAAAAGAACAGTCATTGCAGTGGCAACAGCATTTTGAATGGACAAGGGTACAGCAAGACTGTTTTGTCAAGTCATGGCCAGGGAAATGGATGTTGAAGTGAGATGCTCAACCTGAGTAATTTTTTTAGCTGGATGAGTAACTGGGACAGGTCTGATCTCAAGGATACTATGCAGAAAGAACATACAAGAGCAGGCTCAAGTTGACTTAAGAATGGCTGAGACATCCATAGCAACAAAAACAGACGCAGCAGGGAGAATTCTGGATTAGGTCAAGTTGATGATGATGAAAGAGCTGTCAGAGAAATAGAGCTGTTTATGGACAGGAGGAAATGAATGCAGAACAGACAGGTTTATCCTTGAGTTCTCTTCATAAAGTGGCAATTGAAATTGTAATTGCAGATGCCTTTACCAAGTCTGAAGTAGTTTTCTAGGAAACAACACCAGAGACTAAAGGGTACAAAGAAACCAGAGGATATCTTCAATCTACATGGGACATTGGGTGAAATTCATGTCAAGAGTCACATTGAGCAAGGATTCTCTCTCTCTTCCTTGAAGTCCAAAGAACTCTGACTTTTCACAAGATTCCCAGAGATATCAATGGGAGCTCTCTATGTGGCTCTCAGTACAACATTATTCTAAAGCTATTTATAGTGCTAACTGGAACCATGAGAACACAACTTTCCTATTGAGGGCTCTGCATACAAAAGGCACATTCAGTTCCTGAACATTATAGCCTAAATGGAAACATGCCCATGTAAAAATAGCCAAAAGATTTTATATTAAATCCTATTTAAAAAAACAAACAAACAAACAAAACAGAAGTCCCCCCCAATCTCCTCAAAAGCAAATCAGAATCAAAACAGAGAGATGTCACTACTTGTAAACCTCTAGTTTTCAGGAATGGCCCTTGGTGAGTGAATTGTTAAAAGTGGTTTTTAATACCCTGAGGTCAACACTGGGCATTGACAGAATATGTTGCTTATTTTAAGAGAAATCCCTGTAAGAAGCCACATCTTGAAAACCAAGAAAGTGAGACTGAAGCTAAAGGCTACATAGAAAGACATCTATTTAGAAACTGCATAAACAAAAGTCAACTGATGAGGGGAAATTAACCATCACTACGAAGAAATACTCCAGACAGCTTCCTTCTAATAGGTGAGCCACACTAAGATGCAGATTCGGGAAAGTATGTACTGACCTTTTCCCAGTACCTGGCACGTGTGTTACACTGCATCTGCTGACCCTAAAGGCAGTTTTCTCTGACAAGAAAGCAAACAAAATGCCACAAAAATAGTCTGTCAGGAACAACAGGGATTTTCATTATGACAATTAAAATGATTGGAAAGTTTTGAGGCTTGCAGAAAATGGCAATGCAAATTAAAAGACTTTGCTCTATGTCCTCGTTCTTTGTTGCTCTATTGTACAAACTAGGGAAAGTTTCTCTGTATTTTGGTCACTCACTTCTATTTATATTTTGCACCACAGGGAAGTAACTAGCTCTTCTTACTCTACATTTAGTTATGTCTTTCTTGCCTTTTCTTAAGGCAACAGCCATGCAGTGAACAAAGGAGGCAAGTAAAAAAGCATGGAGTAATAACACTTGGAGGAAGGCAGCCATATCGCTTTACTGTTAGCAGAAATCCACCCCTCTAATTAGATTTATTGTATTAATTCACAGTCATCCATTAACAGCTCTTCTTATATTTAACAAGTATTTACTACTTCAGGAAGATATTTTTCTTCTCTCCTTCATAAAAAAAAGATTTCCAGCCTGATAAGCATTTGATCTTTAACCTTAGCTGTTTTATTTTAAGATGCCTACAACCAATCTGTTGAACAAACCAAGGACCACAATGTTCCTCTCAGTGGGTCACATGAGGCTCTAAGGAGAGGAAGGCACATAACTCTCTTTTCCCCATCTGGCTGGTCTGCAACAGCAGACTGATAAGGGAAAAGGTACAGCTAGGGTTCATCAGATCACAGCTCTCAGCTGATGAACATAAAACAGAGAAGAAAGAAGGTGCAGGAAAAGGGACAAAGAAAATCTGAACATTGCCTGAACAGCAAAACTTTTTTTTTTCCTTGGCCCATGCACTAGAAAGTTACCTTTTCTAAACATCTGAAGTAAAAGCCTTTTGTTTTTTTCTTTTTGCAAGCCTCCATAATCCTATAAACCCCTTCATACAACCACAATTTCACAATTCAATTCCTTGCATTGTCTCTCTTCTCTCCAATCTCCTCAGGAGTCGAGAAACTCATCAATTGACTTCATATTGTTCCAATCATATGGTTCTTCCCCACTGTGGGAGACATTCTTCCTACTCTCTTATTTAAAAGCTCACTGACAACACTTGCTTGCTGTTCAACAGTATTATTGCATTTCTCCATGTAAAACCAAAACTCACTGTCAGAAGGCCAGGAGACTCCACACTCTCCTGTGGGATGACAACCTGCTCTAACACCTACCTTGAAGACTAGCTACAACTCCTAGGCAGAGTCTGAAGCTTGCAGTCCTTTTCTCAGGCACAAGAAATTTGCTTCTCTGACCTTGCCTTCTCCCTTATAGAATAATAACTAGAAAAGAACATGTAGCTGACCCTCTTTAAACATGATGTTTGACCTACTGGAGAATACTCTGGACCACAAGAGCACAAGAATCCCCATCCTCGTGATCCCCATCCAACTTTGAGATCTAACATCTAACTCCAACACATACAATTTTTGCTCTGGGCTGACTTTTCTAATATCTAAATCTTGTGAGCCACAGATAAGTTCTCTGCACAAGAGTCCTATCAAAAAGACATCCAGCACACCCAGACAGGACATGACAGTGCAGCACAGAGATGCAGATCCTACTTTTGCGCAGCTGGAAGAATGGGTGATAGCTGTGCCTCTGCTTTCTACAGCATCCCAGGAGCAGAGTGGGATAGATTTGAGAAAACAAGTGAGCGGAGCCCCCAGACCAGACCAGCCCTCAATATGGTGGCTATGGCATCCTCCTCTCCCCTACCCAGGGATGTAGCAGGGCAAAGTACACCTGGAGGTGCAGCAGGCAAAGTACCTGGAGCCAGGTCTCCTGTGTCTTTGTTGAGTTATCTAACCTCTGTGACATTGCTAGGGAATACCCATCACAGTCTTCTCAGTTATGTTGGGATTAAAAGCTATAACTTTTCAGCTTTGTAAGAAAAAAAACAAAAACAAAAACAAAAACAACAGAGCAACAGTTCAATTCCCTCCTTGCCCACATCTGCCAAATTTCAAATTTCAGATGAGTCGTAGCGGAGAACCTCAAATACAAGCAGATGCCCACTCATCTGATATTTAACACTGTAGACACCCTAGGCCCATTATAAAAACCACAGAATAGAAATGCAAGAAAACCACTTTGGAAAGAAAAATGCCATGCTGTAACGCAACCACTCAGACTCTGCACAATCTCCTTCAGACTGCTGCTGCCTGCTGCACGGACTTTGCTTCTTTCCCATCTCTCCTTGTCCATCTGAACTTTCACTCCAGGAACAGTGTATTTCCACAGGTCTGGCCACAAGGACAACCTCCACAGCTCTTTATACTCCTTTCACTTGAAAACTTAACTCTTTTCTTCCCTGCCTCTATTTTCTCCCCACCCTCTCTGTTCTGTTACCTAGCAGGTAACACTGCTGTTTTATTATTTGTGGTAGCTCCAGTTAGCATATTCAGACGAAAATCCTATGAAAGATCGTGCACAGAATAAGCACATGCTGCGCTGTAGAATTAACTAGCTGAGAACATCTAAATTACACATTATGACTGTATGTATTATGTTCTATTTGTAAACAATTTTAATTGTATTATTTTATCAAATGAAGGACTTCATATGTCCCTGCTCCTTGCAGGGGGGTTGGACTAGATGATCTTTGAAGGTCCCTTCCAACCCTAACCATTCTGATTCTATATAGTAAAGATGTAAAGATGGATGGATGGATGTGAAGACGTACATATACGAAGTAAATAAGCCTTTTCAACTTGTATAAATACTTTCCTTTTACCATAACGGTAGTGACATTGAAGCAAAATCAACACACCGTGTAACTATCATATTTCACAGTGCTACAAAATGAGGGACAGATTTTTCAAATGTGCATACCAAGTTGTCAAAGCAAGGTAAACAAAGGGGAGCTGTGAGTGTAGGCAGTTTCCTACTTTGGATTTGTAGCTGCATGATTTCTGTCAGCAGCTGAGATACATTATTGGGAATACAGCCGTCAGTGCAGAAGGCAAGGCAAACCGTGCATTAGGACGGAGGGCTGGAAGCAAACCACTTTTTGGTTGCCTAGGACCAACTGCAAGTGGGATCAATGTATCTGATCTCCTTCCAGAATTCTATTTTTCTATTACATTCTCACATTAATATTTTCAATCAGTTTGTGGCATTTTGTATATATGCATAATGAGGTTACACCATAAATAAATTGTATAATTAAGAAAAAACAGATAAAAACATTTTATTATGATGGATGGATTCTAAGATTCCTAAGGAATTTTTTCAGACTTTTCAAATGCTATTAACTTTAACTGACTACATAAAACATTTATTAAAAAATTCCTTCCCGTTAAGACATTCAGATTTTTCATAGAAAGAGGCTAATAACAACAAATAATAAAAAATATTAATGGAAAAATACATGGCCCCTCACAGTGATCTCAGTAAACAAAAAAACCATAAATATCTGTCAGTATTTTCTTCCAAATGTTAAAAAAAAAAAAAAAAAAAAAAAAAAAAAAAAAAA